>CATIWQ010022260.1:0-58743 GCA_949673415.1 Euphorbia schlechtendalii | reverse complement strand
GTTGAACACGTCAACAACTCCATCACAACTAGACTAAACAACTGGGGTAATGCCATAAAGAAGGAGTCACATCGTTGAACATTTCAACAACTCCATCACAACCTGATCAAGCAACTGGCGCCACGTCACAAAAAGGGAGTCAAAGTGTTGAACACATCAACCACTCCACCACACATCATTCAAGGGATGAACAAATGAGAGTCAAAATTAATGGAGTCAAACTGTTGAGCACGTCAACAACTCCCTCACAAGGCTCACTACTATTTATGGGGCATCTCATCATCAAGTACACCTCAAGCTAGTAAGACGGCACAAGTATCGACCAATCAGCCAGAGACGCTAAACGATGCAACAACTGAAGTCATGGGAATCAACATCGATTGATCTACCAAGCCAACCAAGTTTTACACAATTGCTATCATGCATAGGTGAAAGAAATAAATCTCTAAAAAGCGTTACAAACAAAAATAAATTTGTATTTAGCCTATCAATTAACACTCGATTAGTTGAGCAAAAATTAGGCCTTCTTTCAAAACACAAAAAGAATAGTCCGCTGAGTTGAAAACCCAAAAAGGGCAGCTCAGGCAAAACTTAGGACATTGAGAGAACCACGTTGATTAGAAAACCCGAAAGGGCTAATTGATAGCAGGAGTCAAATCATTTGAAACATTTATACCCCTGTTAAAGTTCATCAATGAATTGTCATTTTTGCTAAATCTTTATGCATATGCTTATTTTGATTACTTGCATGCCAATGGTAGAATATCCCAAGTAAATATCCACATGATAAAAAAAAGAAGAAAAAAGAAGTCTGCTGGATTGAAAACCTGAAAGGGAGATCCGGATAAAAATTAAGACAAGGTTCGATAGATTGAAAACCCGCAAGGGCGATCTATGAAGAAATTAGAACCAATATCAAATTCATCATCCCCTCCTCTTAACGGTGCGTGTACAGCATACCTTTAACACTTCAAGCAAATGGCTTTTGAACGACCACCGCTAACACATTGCGGGATCAACGATTCATCCAGACTTTCCTCAAAGTAGTGATCCAAGCTGCAAACTAGAGTCTGATTCAACGAACCCATGGTCATCACTTTGAGGAAGTTGTCCATTGAATCCCTAATAAGACGAACCCTAGGGGCAACCAAGCACCAGCATGAGGGAAGATTTTTCAATGAATGAAGTCAACAATGCTTACAACAAACAAACATGCATCATGTGATGAATATTGTTCATGCATAAAATCATTCATAAATGCATACGCATCATGTCACTTACAGGTCAAGGCGATGCTAAACAGAGGCAATGCTATTCCGACGACTCTCCACCTCCACATGAGGAACCTACAAACAAGATGATGGCCCATTCAAGCCTACAGTCAATTCAAAGCCTACCTAGGCCTCTTTCAAGAAACATTGTAACATCACAAAAGTCTCCTAGAACAATGTAGCGATCATTGGGACATCCCCGAAAACTCAAACTCAAATTTCTGCCTTTATTAGGACCCTTATGTTTCAATTCTTGATTGAAGGGGCAAAAATTTTTGCTTCCAGTAATCTCAATCAAGGAATTAAAACATATGTCAAATATATCTACCAACAAAATTCCTCATTCTTGCAGGTATTCCTTCAACCCACAAAGGGCATCCACCGCAAACTTTCTACAGTCCGCATCCCCAACGGACTTTCCACAGTCCACATCTTTCATGGACTTATTACAGTTCGTAATCTTTCATGGACCTATTGCGGTCTGCACCTTTCCGGACTTATTACAGTCCACATCTTTCATGGACCTATTATGATCTGCATCTTTCCAGACTTATTACAATCCACATTTTCCTAACCTATTACGGTCCTCATTTTCTTGACTTATTACAGTCACCGGACCTATTACGGTCCTCATTTTCTGGACTTATTACAGTCACCGGACCTATTACGATCCTCATCTTTCCCGACCTATCACGATCACCGAACCTATTGCGGTCCCCATTTCTGACTTATTACAATCACCGGACCTATTACGGTCCTCATTTTCCTGACTTATTACAGTCACCGGACCTATTGCGGTCCTCATCTCACTGACTTCTTATAGTCATCCAAACCTTCTACGGTTCAAAATTCCTGACATTTCACAGTCATATGAACTTTCTACAGTTCACACCATTTCTCGGCCTTATCATGGTCAACCATCCCACAGCAGATTTCAACGGAGACTCACAATAGTCAATGTGTCATCAAAGGCATAGAGCACATAGCTTTCATCCTTTCCCCAGTAGTTCCGAGAGTCACGATCAACTCACAAGGGGCAATCATTACCAAACGGGCAATTCACAAGGGGCACGGAGAGGCCAATCCTTGACAACACCGCACCAAGATGAAAGATTCTAGCTAGCATCCCCAAAGAGTGCCAACCGTGATTGGGCAGGTATTATCTCTGAACCCCGCTGCTCTTTCAATCGTGGGACCATACTGATCTCATATCAGTAGTGATCCCACGAGGGGCAATCTATGAGCATGGGATTTTTACTCCCGACTCACGAGTTCGATGATGAAGCTATAATTTTATCCCTTGTTAGCTTTTCACATTTTGCAGGGTCATGAAATCTCTCGGAAATCATCTACCTTATTTCATTGGGCCTACCTTCCTTTAAAAAGCCCAAATAAAGAAGAAAAGCCCACTGCTTAAAACCCATATCATCAATGATATCGCTCAATATCATCGACGATATTGCTCGACGATATTGCTCGATATCGTCGATGATATTGCTCGATATCTTCGACGATATTGTGCAATAACGTTGATGATATCAGCCTTTTTACGGGTGAAAACTTTAATATCTCTTATTTTAACCAAAACACCCATTTCCACCCCATAATTTGGACTTTTTCCATGCTACACCACGTCATCAACTTACCAACCCATGAGGACTAATAATGGGGGGAAGAAAAAAGAGAAAAATAACAAAAAAGGTGGGTGAACTACTTTGACAAAAAGAGAGGACTTTTGGATTGAAGGGAGCACATAGGGGGCTGAAAGATTCAACAAAAACAAAGAAAAAAGGACTCAAGAAAGGGGGCAAAGGGATGAATGAAATTGAGGAGAGAAAAGCTCTCCAATAACTCAGACAAATCCTCCAAAAATCCCAACCAAGAACCACAAAAACACACAAAAACCACACAAAAACACAAACTTTTCGACTAAAACTTCAAATGGATTGGTTTTAGTATCATTCTAATCTTCAAAACTCAGAGAAAGAAGGACTAATACCTCCTCTTTTCCCCTCTTTACAAATCACAATTCGGAAGTTTTTCCTTCCTTCGTCATTTTCCGCCAAAAACCGGCCAAACCGAACCAAAGAAACGAGGAGGACTTTTTTGGGTGTTTACGTGGACCAAACAAAGTGGATTCATAGCTACTAGGTAAGCCTCTAATTTCCTAGAGTCGTGCTTACGCTTACATTCTTTTTGTTTTGAAGTTTCATTTTGTTTTCGGTTATTATCGTTTTCTGCGCACCATTCTATCTTTTGTAATTTTCCATATAATTTTAAACCTTTTTTACAATTTTCTTTATATTAACATATTCTAAACATCTTGAGCTTTCCGTAATGATAAAGATCATCAAAATCCATTAAGTATAGCAAAAGTTATGGTCATTTGCAGTTTAGAGTATGTTTTTTGTTATGTTCTGCTGTGTTTGCATGGTTACTGCAGGTCTGGAGAGTCGATATCGTTAACGACATCAAGGAATGTCATTCAACAATATCACATGATGCCGTTAATGATATCAGGCTGGCAAAATGTGACTTTGCTTCATTTTGCTTCGTTTCGTGGCGTTTAAGCCCAGAATGACCCGTTGAGACCATCTTGAGTCTGGAAATGCATCATTGGGGGTAACAAACCTCTGATTTGTAATTATTTTGGATTTATATATAATTTATTAATGTGTAAATACATTAATTAAAGTTTGGAGTAGCAACGGAAATGCTTCAGGCCATTTATATCGATATCGCCCATCATAGGGAAGTCGATAACGATATGAATGACGTTGTCACCGTTGTTAACCCCAACGATGACTATATTATGCATGTTTGGCCTAGATTTGAATTTCTAAATATTGTTTTAGGTCACCCACACAAAGGGAATAAAATGTATTCCCGGATAACAGTCCTCACCATTTTGCCATGTGGTCATTTTCACTAATAAAATCGACCAACATACTTGTATAAAAATGAACCATTTTTATTACAAATAACAATTTCGAACCATCAATGTTTTAATTAGGCCACACGGGCCTCACCAAAATCAAAATCGAACATACATGGTACACTCGGTACATATGTGTAAATATTGTGATATATTCTGTGCTAACCTTTGTGGATGCAGGTTAGATATATGCCTGGGGCTTAATTTCCTTCGGGTATTGTATATATTTGTACAGAAATTGTAATTTATAGATTAGGCGGGCAGTTGTATCCCCCGAGGTTATGTAACCTTTAATCTTTACTTTTCCCGCATTTACTTTTCCGCATTTACTTAATGCTTGATATTTGAATTTACCATTTTATGCATGCGCGATAAATATATAAACTGAAAATACTTAGTTTAAGTTCGAATATTATAAACGTGGTTTCTCCCTCATAGTGTAATTTAACTCAAATGATGACAAAATAGATAACTCATCCCGGACCCGAATCTCTACTTTGTGGTACAAATTATGCATACGGATCTAAGCTGTACCAAAATTTCCCGGAAGAGATGATCCGGGTGGCGACTCTGTAACACAGACTAGAGATTCTGATCTCGAGTCTTTTGAATTTGCAACTCATTTTCAACCAAACCATGGTCTCCCATAAGGGAACCTCTTTCACAACGCGCTCTGTCGCAATCATTTTCGAAAACCCCACGCCCCATCTCACGGGGCCGGCGCCTCGCGGCGTCCGCGCGGGACCTCCGGGTAAAACGTCATCCGCTCACACCAGGATATAACTTTGCCAATCCTTCACAATTCTTCCCTAGACAGACTATCCAACCAGCATTCGCACCAGGGCCTTTCTACTAAGGAATGACCTAACACCCTATTCATAACTGGAGTACATCGATCGCCTCACAGTTCCAGGCACCTCAACTGCCCCATTTTGTGACATATCCCCAGGGGCAATATAGCTCTTATCCAAGGGCAGGGAATGCCATCCTCCAATATCCAAGAATGTAGGAACTATGGTAACAATTCTTTGGCCATTCACAATGGCCACCTATGGAACACATACACCACATAACCAACAATCGAGGATGAAGACAGCTTACCCGTAAACTTCGCAATGCCATAGTTTGAGAAGTACGTAGGATCTGGTGACCCGCGCGCTCACTCAACACATTACCAGACGATGATGAGAGCATTGAGGGTCAACGATCGAATGATGGCTAAGCTCTTCATCGTCACCTTAGGTCACCCGTTCAATGAACGGTACAGCCACCTTTCGCTAGACATAGCTATCGATTGGAATGGCCTCGCTCAAGCTATGCTGGGGCATTATGGTTTCAACTCTCAAATGGAAACCATAATGCAACATCTGGAGGCTATAAGGTAGGAGCAGGATGAGAGCTTTAGGTCCTACTATGCACACTGGATGGCCACACAGGTCAGGCTTAGGGCTCGCTTAACTCTTCCAGAGTTGATAACCAAGCTTCTGGACGGTGCACTGCTATCATACAGGAATAAGTTTGGATCAGATATCTTCTCGAGCTATCAAGAAGTGTTTGAGAAGGCAGAGCGGATGGAGCACTTGGAATCTATGGACACTTATGAGGGGTACTAACCCGTGATGAATAATTATGTAGTAAATTAACATTTAGCTACTTTGCCTACGAGGCTTCTTTCGAATCATTTATGAATAAATTAAACTTTGTTTATTTTTTTGATACTCCATCAATGACATCACGCATTCTCATAAACATATACATATTGTTTTTAGCACATGTGATACATCATTTCATGAAATTAATTTGGGTATAAATGTATTCCCCACAATAAATTCAAATGATTTGACTCTTAATAGAAAGTGAGAAATAAATACATGTACTTAGACAATGCGTGATAGCAATCGCCTCATCATACAAGGATGAAAGATCAATGGAAAGATCTCCAGGCATGAAACGTCCACTAACTCACGCAAAGATCAAAAGGATCGGAGCTAGAATAAGGCCAAAATGTCTACCAAGCAAGTTGGGACCAAACAACAGGTGCAATGCCACAAAGAAGGAGTTAGATCATTGAACACATCAACAACTTCATCACAACCATTCATAAGACCAAACAACAGGCGTAATGCCACAAAGAAGGTGTCAAATCGTTGAACACGTCAACAACTCCATCACAACAATTCACAAGACCAAACAACCGGCACATTGCCACAAAGAAGGAGTTGGATCATTGCACATGTCAACAACTCCATTCATAAGAACAAACAACAGGCGCAATGCCACAAAGAAGGAGTCGGATCATTGTACACATCAATAACTCCATTCATAAGACCAAACAACAAGCGCAATGCCATAAAGAAGGAGTCAGATCTTTGAACATGTCAATAACTCCATCACCACCATTCATAAGACCAAACAACCGACTTAATGCCACAAAGAAGGAGTCGGATTGTTGAACACATCAACAACTCCATCACATGGATCACCACCATTCAAGGGATAATCAAACAAAAGTCAATACTAAAGATAAAAAGGAGTCAAACCGTTGAATATGTCAACAACTCCTTCGCACAGCTTACTACTATTTGTTGAGCAATCATCGCACCATCGCAAGAAACACTGATGATCAAGACTCATCATCACATACACCTCAAGCCAGCAAAGCAGTGCGAGTACCAACCAATCGATCAAAAATGCTGAACAAGACAACAAATGAAGTCGTGGACATAGACGACGACTGATCTACCAAATCTACCAAGTCTTAAACAATTGCTATCACGCATAGGTGAAAGAAATAGATCGATAAAAAGCAGTTGAAATAAAGAATAAATTTGTATTTAGCCTGTCAACTAACACTCTGTTAGTTGAGCAAAAATTAGGGCCTCTTTTCAAAAATAAAAAAGAATAGTCCGCAGAGTTGAAAACCCGAAAAGGGTGGCTCAGGCAAAACTTAGGAAATCGAGAAAACCACATTGGTTAGAAAACCTGAGAGGGCTAATCAATGGTAGGAGTCAAATCATTTGAAACATTTATACCCCTATTAAGTTCATCAATGAATTGTCACTTTTGCTGAATCTTTATATGCTTATTTTGATTGCTTGCATGTCAATGGTAGAATATCACGAGTAAACATCCAAAAAAATGCAAAAATAAACAATAAAATAAAGAAAAACGAGTCTGCTGGATTGAAAACCTGAAAGGGCGGTCCAGGTAAAAATTAAGACAATGTTCGATAGATTAAAAACCCGCAAGGGCGATCTATGCAGAAATTAAAACCAATATAAAATTCATCATCTCCTCCTCAGAACAATACTTAATAACTCTTTAGGTAAACAGCTTCCAAGCGATCATCACCGATATAATGCGGGATCAACTATTAATCCAGACTTTCCTCAAACCAAATTCAAGTTCAAAACTCGAATTTGATTAAACAAACCCATGGTCGTCGCTTTAAGGAAGTCATCAATGGAATCCCCAAAAAGACAAACCCTAAGCAACCATGCACCAACACAAAAGAAGGCTCCTCAATGGATGAAGCCCACGAAGCCTATAACAAATGAACATACATCATATGATAAATGTTGTTCATGCATAAAAACATGCATACATTACATTCGCATCATGACATTTACAGGCAAAAATGATGCCAAACTGGGGCAGCACTGTCCCAATAAACAAGAACCTCCACCTCCACATGAGGAACCTACAATCAAGACGATGGTCCACTCAAGCCTAAAGTCAACATTGCAAAAAAAAGCCTCTTACAATGGAGCAGTTCTCGGGACATCCCCAAATTTCTATTAAACTTATTTACTTATCATGTTTTAATTTTTGATTGAAGGTGAAAAAGTTTTTACTTCGCATAAACTCAATCAAATAATTAAAACATTCATCATCAAATGTGTTTACATTATCTTTTCTCTGATTTATTACAGGAAGCAAGTCAACATCCTATTAAGGAAATACAAAACACAAGCGAAGAAGGAAACGGTTATCTCGATGGCTGAAGAATGAAATAGTCTCATTTATCAACCAAAGAATGAAATGGTTGCCAACCACTAAAGGGATGTCGCAGAAAGAAATGGTCAACCTGCCCACCAGGGGCACCAAGTACTTAAGGGATTCCAAAGAAAGAAACTGACAACCCTATGAAGACATAGCGCTAGAAAAGAAGGCCTATGTTATCACCAATTGGGAACAAGAAGTCACCAGCCACACTGGTCTGGTATATTCTCAATCCCTTTGCTCGTTTCGTGTGATCATACTGGTCATACAACTAGCAGTGATCACACGAGGGGCAGCTGTGAGCACGGGATTTATTTCCAGCTCACGCGTTTAATGATGATAACTTTTCGGGATATTTATCCTCGAATCCTAAAATTTTCGACCATCTGACGATCTTCAAATGGGAGTCTTCCTCATTGCTGAATTTAAAAGGACTTTAATTTAGAAATTAATTAAAAATATATAAAAATACATAAAATATCATGGAAAACCGAATCCGAGGGCCCGCATCGCCAAAGGTGGGTGAGGCAAGCCTCGCCAAAGTCCTTGGCGAGGGGCCTCACCAGATTTTCTTCGACGAGACCCCTCGCCGGAAAAACTTACCTTCATTGGATTTTCGAGATTTTCCCTATAAATAGTCGGGTCTTTTTTGATAATCGGGGCTCGAAATTTCAAAAAAAAATTCTCTTTCTCAGATAAAAAAATACAGACAAATACTTTCTTTTCTTCTAACATTTTCTTGGATCCAAAACACTTTTGGATTCCAAACTTCTTCATCTTAAAATCAAATTTCTTCATCTATTTTTCTAAAAATATCCTCAGATATTCTCGGGTCTAAAACAAATTTAGCTCCCGAGTCTGATTATCTTTTTCGATAAATAAACACGTATTTTCCAATTAAACAATAATTAAATCAAAACGAACGAGGAATGCTCCTGAGGATCAAACGGATAAGTTGAAGTTGATTGTAAGTCTCTGAGTTCCTAGAACTGCGAATTCCACGCTCATCGCTTGCTTCATCTCTTTCTGATTTTTATTTGTGGATTTAGGAATTATTTTATTTACTTATTATTGTACATGTTGTAATAATTCTCTTCATCTAAATTTTCTATTTTATTTATTTAGTAAAGATATGTATTAGAATACCCCCACGAAGGGAATAAAAAGTATTCCCGGATAACAGGCCTCACATTTTTGCCATGCGGTCATTTTCACTAATAAAATTGAGCAACATACGTGTAAATAAAAATAAACCAATTTTTATTTAAATTAACAACTTTAAAATTTTCTATGTTTTAATTAGGCTACACGAGCCTCGCTAAAATCAAATCGAACATATGTGATATCCCTTGTGCTGACCCTTGTGGAAGCATGTTAGATGTATGCCTAGGATTTATTTTCCTTCGAGTATGGCATTTTAATCATTTTAAGGGAAATGTAATTAATAGGTTAGCGGGCGATTGCATCCCCCGATTTTTGGAAGCCTTGTAATCTTTATTTTTACATTTATTTTCCGCATTTACTTACTGCTTTGTGGATGGTTTATTATTTCTCCTTGTGGATGGTTTATAATTTTCGCCATACGTGAATCATGCATTTAAATTCAAAAACGACCTAAGTGCAAATGTGCATAACTAAGAAAATATGGTTTTCTGTATATGTAATATGATGTGATCACATAAGAAATAAGGAGCTTATCCCGAACTTAGATCTCTGTGTCTTAGTGGGTCATCCCCCGGACGTTAAGCTTCACAGGACTCTAATTCCTAGAAAGAGCTAATCCAGGTGGCGACTCCACACTAAGAGATGGTGGATTCGGGTTCGAACTGATCCAAAATGTTTTCGCTCTCTCTTTCAACCTTTTCTCTGGTCCCATGACCCGGTGCACCTTTTTTCAAGCACCCCGGTGGACTGCGCCTATCATTCTACATGCTCTGGGCCCACCGCTCCGTGTCGCTCGCTCACACCGTGCAAGCGCTGCCTTGTGGTAGTGCTTACAGCCTACAGCCCGCTAGCACGGGGGCTGTTCCCCTCGCTCGCGGGGAAGCCGCGCAGGCCCCACTTTGAACAACCCATGTGCGATTTGGAGCCCACTTGCAATGGGAAAAATCTCTTTCCCTATCTTTTCATTACTTCTTTGAATTATTAATTAATTAATAATTCCTCTCAGTGATTTCACAACTTGTATTTTCGGTATAGACCTAATCCATAGGTTCTTTACATGGTCTGATAAAGACCCAAAGTGTGTAACCTATAGGATCCCAAAGTATAGAGTCGCTAGAGGTTAACTTAAACTTGGCTTTCCACCCAGGAACCTTTAGGCTTAGTTTTCCAAACCGTTATGGAAACTAATAGCTCTAGACGATCAAATGGGCTTTCTAGCAAAGGCACATGATCTTTCGATACTTGGAATGTCACATGCCTGTGACTTGATCCAGTTCTGCAGTAGTAACTAGTACAGTACACTCCTTCCATCAGTTTAAGTACCATCCAATTTATTGAGCTCGAATTAAGTGTCAGCTCATTTAATAGTCGTAGCTATCCTTGAATTTGACTTGTTCACGAAGAATACCACTCAATGGTTTAGTATCTTGATTGATTAGAAACCTGTTCCATCAATCGTATACTTTGATCAGAGGTTTATGAGTTTGTCACTTCAACAAGAGCCCTAAGGTACATCTCCATTATATTACTATATCAGGAGCGATGGATCCCATCTTAACTACACAGCTTACTAACATGTGATCATCTCTATACCCGTAATCACTCGTGTCATCTTGATTGCTAGGATATGAATAAGTACTACTACTTCAATAAGACATGACACCAACACATGGATATAGTTACTTTCAAGTGTCTAACTTATGGCGGTCTCCAATGTATTACCCGAATACATTCATGTGTTAACTCAAGGTACCACCTTCAACTTGTAAGATCGGTCACTTGGAATTAATCCAAGGAATAAGCTTACACATGCCAGTCTATCCGCTCCATTGATGTCCTATCTCAATGGAACTACGACTAGGGATATTGAGACTATTCATAGTAACACGTATGTGTAGTTCTCACTCCACACAGTGCCCACTATGTACTTGCACTTTTACTCTATGAATTAGTCATGGACTTTGTTTTCATCAATGCTCATATCCAAATATATATGATACTAGTGAGATACAAATAAAAGAAAGCACTAACAAGTAACAAAATGCCTTTGATTATTATTAATAATTCAAAATTGTTTGAACATTATAGCTAATACAGAAATATCACCCTAATTGACTCTAGGGCATACATCAATTTCTTTCTTGGTATTCAAAACAAGTAGACTGAAGATGGAATTTTCATTAACAAAGCTAACTATGCCAAAGAAGTCCAGAAGGAATTTGACATGGAACATTCGAAGCCAATGTCCACTCCTATGGCAACTGATACTATCCTGAGTAAAGATGAAGTTAGTAAACCTATGGATAGTAAATTCTACAGAGGAATCATTGGCTCTCTTCTTTATCTCACTACTAGTAGGCCCGCCATTCAGTATGATGTATGCTACTGCGCTCGGTATCAAGTTGACCCCAAAGAATCTCATTTAGCATCTGTTAAGAGAATTCTCAAGTACTTGCAAGGCTCGATTGAAGTAGGTCTGTGGTATCCCAGCAGCTCAGATATCATCCCTAAGGGATTCACAGATGCTGATTATGGTATAGACAAGCTCAATAGGAAAAGTATAACAAGAAGATGTCATTTCCTTGGAGAGTATTTTGTCTCTTGGTACAGTAAGAAGCAAAATTCTATTGCGCTGAGTACATGGCAGTAGGAAATTGTGTAGCACAACTGCTATAGGTTAAGTAACAATTGGAAGATTATGGAATAAAGTCAAATTGTCTCGAAGTTATGTGTGATAACAATAGTGCAATTGACCTATCCAAAAATCCAATTCAGCATGGCAAGATGAAGCATGTCAATATCAGACGTCACTTCATTGTGGATCATGTGCTACGAGGAGAAGTCAAGCTAGAGTATGTTCAGTATGTTCCTTCAGAGGAATAGCGCATTGATATCTTCACCAAACCATTGCCAAAGGAGCAATTCTGTGTTCTAAGGCAATTAATTAGATTGGCAGATCCACATTGAAGAAGAAGGAAAATGAAATTCTTAGAATTTTGGCTAAGTGTTGAAGTTCAAGCCTTGAGAAATCACGTTGATAACACCATCTATATTTTAAAGTAACAGCGTTAGGAATAGTTTCATGGTTTTAGTTTAAGCTCTACGTTTTCAAAAAGACATGCATTTGAAGAGGACCAAATTTTATCAAAACTCACTATTTTACTAAGGCGGTTAACCAAATGCCTATCTTAGCATTCATTTTTCATCTTGACCTGTGGAAGTGCCACGTACCCTTGAGAGATACTATTGTCTATATAAGTTGAACATTTGAAAAGAGAAGGTTACTTGCTTTCTACGAATTCTAAATCTAAAGAATTCAAACACTAATTTCCTCTTCTCTTTCAATTTCTTTCAAATCCTCTCTCAAATGGCGATTACCAGAACCACTTTCAGACTCAAGAGCACCACCTCCATGAAAATCATAGTAAATGCTAAGGGAAAAACAAAAGAGTTGACCCTTCAAGAAGGCACCCTCTTCACTAAGGTGGAATGGGAAGATAACATAGACTTTAATCAGGTCTATGAAGTGGACTATGAAGGGTTGTTGAGGAACAAAATAATGCATAGAATCATCAAGAAGCAACACCTCAGCTCCTTCCTATAGATGGAAGGACCTACCATCATAGGACTCATCAAGGCACTCTACTCTAACCTCTACACCATTCAATGGTTTGATGATGTGCTGATGATGGATTTTGGAGGCAAATCCACTCTCATCTGCACGAGAATGGTTGGGATCATTCTCAACATGCCTACAAGAGGTACTCATCTCTGCAAAACTAACAATGAAGATGCCATAATCATTCCAGAGGGTTGAGAGCTTCCTTTGAACTATGTTTCAAGGGAGATTGTAGCAAGCAGGATGAGCTGGACCACGACGATGTTCCATGAGCTGGTGGTAAAGCTGCTTCTACCAAAACCTGGGTCTGTGATTAGATACACCTATTTTGAGAGGTATACCCTATACCATATGGTAGAGGGTAAGAAGCTTAACTGTCCAGTGGTGATTCTTCACCATTTGACCAAGATGATTATTGTCTATCACTATGGTTACCTCATAACCAAACTAATGAAGGTAGTGAAAGTGGACATCACTTAGTTTTTGGGGGAGTTCGATGAGACAGTTCTACCTGTTAAGAAGATATTTGACATGTCTCACTTCAGCAAATTGGTTCACAACAAGGGTCATACTAGGTACAACAAGGCATAACAAAAGCGGAAGCTTAAGTGCGTACTGATAATAGTATTGGTGTACATCCTGAAGGAAGATGAAGATGGTTTCATGGTGCACTTCGATGATAACGATGACTATAACAAAGTTCCCATATCCAGCATCCTAGAGAAACTCACCACCACCGCCTCCTCTCCCAAGTAGAAGGCTACTTCCTCCAAGGCTAAGGGGAAGAACCCTACAAAATCCAAAGTCGATGAGGCCCCTACTCAGGCCCAACATCAAAGGAGGTAAATGAAGGCCAAAACTCACACACAAAGAGAAGTGGAGGCCAAACTTCAAGCTGGGTAGCAGGCGAAGGAATAAGAAGATGTGACTGCGGCAGATGAGCCCTTATGCCAAAGAAAATGCAAAATGGTCTTCATAGAAGAAATTAAAGAGCAGGGCGAGGCTAAGAAGTCTAGAGAAGAGGACACTCTAAGCCCTAAAGCTACTGCTAAAGTTCAAGAAATTTTTACCAAAGTGAAGGGCACTCAGCGCAAGCGTTCTACCTCCAATAGGCCTATTCAAAGAAATGTGCAGATGGTGAGCAGCGAGGAGGATGTTGGAGACACCCTATCCTTGATTCCTAAGGAGTCTGATCCTCAAGACCCCAAAATACCCACACCCACTTTCACTCATGTTGAGTAGTCCTCTACTTAGCATGAGCAACCTCAAGCTGGTCCATCCCTGGACCAAATAGCTAACCAACAGGTTCCTCAAAATCCTACCCCCTCTTCTTCTCTAAATCCTCAAATCCCATCTTCTCTTATAAATCCTTCAATACCCCCAGTTCCTAATCCTGATAATATAAATAAACCAACTATAAATTCTCCTCTTCCTTCAAATATTGTAAATTCTCCTATTCATATTCCTTCCTCTCTTGTCCATAACCAAAACTCTCCTATTCATATTTCTTCTTGTATAAAAAGCCAAGATTCTTTTTCTCCTAATTCTTCACCAGTAAATAACCCTTCTATCCCATCTTCTCCTATACAAACTCAAACATAAACCATTTCTTGTACAGCCCTTGTACCTTCTATTCCGCTCAAGCAAACCATTCCCCCTACTTCTTCAATTGTAAATTCTTTTGAACCACCTCTTCTTCAAACTAAAACTCTACCCCCTTAACCCCTTTAGTTAGGGAAGTTCCTAATGCTGAGAACTACGCTCAACAAAGAAACACAAGTGGTCAGAATGCTGAAGCAAATTTTATAGCCCGTGAAGTAACTAAACCCAACAGAGAGCCAATCCGTGAGGATTTGGCTGATAAATCTTTCTTGGTAGAGATCAAAGAGTTAGCTAGGAAGAAATTCCATGCGCTCAAGATAAATGCTGAAATAGATGGAGCATTAGGCAAATTGCTACTTGCTCAAGAATTGATGGACTTATCCTCTTAGCCTTAGGTAAATTTTCTTGAATTCAAACAGCACACAAGTGTACCCAACAAATCTCTCTACTTCAAGGAGTTTGAGAGGATCTAGGGTAGCTTGTTGGTTATTTGAAATCATTTAGCAAAAGAGAGTGCCAAAAGCTTGGTGGATAAGATGTTTCTAATCTTAACCCATTTAACGAATTCTACAGCCTAGCTTGAGGCAGCAATCTCTGCTATCCCCACGTCTACTGCAATGGCTAATGCTATTGCAGGAAAGATTAAGGGTAGTTTGGATACTACTATTGAGTAGCTGAGTCTCTTAAGTACTAACATGGCTACTCAAATGACATAGATCCACAAACTTGGTGAGGAGCAGGCCAACATAAAGAGGCTTACACATCATCGAATTAAGAATGTAGTCAAGGAGGTAAAAAAGACAAAGGACGTTGGCCATAACATTGCCAAGCTGTTGGAGGTCCAATCTAAGTTCTTGCTAACCCATGACAATAAGCAAGACCAGATGGTGAAGTTGTTGACCAATATCTCAACAAAGATGGACAAGGAACCTGTTATTAATCTTGACTATCTCCACACCAAACTATACTTTATCCAATGAGAAGTTAATAAGCACACATCAGACAAGATCTCTTCTTCGTAGAAGTTCCTTATCACTGCAATGGGAAGATTTTTCCAGAAATGCCAACTCTAAGCTTGCCTGCTATTGAATCTCAATGCCCTGAGATTGGTATGACCATTCATACCAAGCTGAATGTCATCAAGATGATGGTAGAAGACCTGTAGAAGAATGTTGGAACTCTAATGAAGATGGGCGAATTGGAGGCTAAAGATATTGATTACACTGCAAAGTGTATATCATCTATTAGGCCCAAAGTTCTTGACATCAAAGCGCAACTGAAGATCGCACTGTGTGCAATGTAATTCAGAGCCTCACTCCAATTCTTTCAACAGTTTGTGTGTCAAGGGTTTGACCAAATTGCACACCTCTCCAGATGTCACCATCTTCTTCTCAGCGAGCTTAATGATCAAGACTTCCTTACTGCTAAGGGTAAAGAGCAATTGGAGTAAGAGATTTCCCCTTAGATCATCGACCAGTAAGAGAGCTATCAAGCTGCCCTCAATGCCTTTAATCTCTACCTTGAACAAATTGTGAAATGCCAGATAGCAAAGGGGGAGAAGGTAGCTGAAGATGCTCTCCGAATGGTGAATATTAACAAGTGAACTTGTGAGCACGGGATTTTAATCCTCACTCATGAGTTCGATGATGAAGCTATAATTTATTTTCCTTTGCTATTCATCCACTTTGACAGGGTCTTAGAGGTCCTCGGGGAGAAGCATTCCTCGTTTCTTATGAACCTTAGATTTTTTTTAGGTCACCTCATTAGTAAAGAAGTCCAATTATAACCAAAGTCAAACCAAAAATCCAACTTTGACACCGATGTCATCACTAACATTGGTACCGATGTGACATCATCGGTATCGATGTCACTAACATCCATATTGATGTTATCAATATCGGTACCGATGTTGTGATATCGGTACCAATATCATATCAGTACATATGTCATTTTGTGTCATCGATACCGATGTTGATATGACAGTAGCAGCAGATAATTGCAGAATTCCATAAATTATTGTCATAACCCCACTAATTGAGACCAGTCACCTTCCACACTATTAAGGTGGTTGGAAAAGTCCCTCCATAATGATGGATGGGACATTAGTGGAGAGAAAATGGAGAAAATGTCAAAAAGCCTAAGTGTAGGCTTTTTGACTTGGATTGAAGGGAGCTCACTATAAAATGAGACTCACATTATGCACTTTGGGGAGGGAAAATGACCATAAAAGATAGGGAATATCAGTATATTTCTAGGAAAAAGAGTTCATTTAACAAAATTTAGATTTTCATGTCCTTTGTTCATATAATGACTAAGCTACTTTCCATCACATTTGTTAAGTCTTGAATTAGTAAAATTTAATAAAGAAATCATAAACATAATACCTAACTACACGAAAATCATTTCACTTCAAGTTTGTGGTGCAACACTGGCCCCATTACTCGGTTTTCTCAAGCTAAACTACCTTGACAACCAACCAAAGAAACAAAGAGGGTTTCCCCGAGGAACTTTTCCCATCTCGAAGAAGTGGATTCTCGACTACGGGGTAACCCTCTGAGTTCCTAGAGTTTGTGTTTACATTTATACACTTTCTTTTCAATTATTTTCGTTTTTACAAACCAATCTGTTTTTCATGAATTATGGTATGATTTCAAAACTATTTTAATATTTTGTTTACATAAACATATTCTAAACATCCTGAGCTTTTCGGAATGATAAAGATCACTTAAATCGGTTAAGTATAGCAAAAGTTATGATCATTTAAAATTTCGGATTTTTGTTTTGATGATTCTGCTATTTTTTTTTTATTTTCTACAGGTCTGGATCTACGATGTCGGTACCGACATTACCAACATCGGTACCGACGTTACCAATATTTTTGCAACGCTGACATCAGCGTTACCTCTATTTTTCCTCAAAAATACAAGTTTATATATTATGCATTAATTATGGTTTAATTAACAAAAATAATTTGTTTACATGAATATATCAAGATTAATATAATAATTTTATATTAATCTTTTGGATATAGTCCGAGAGAAAATTTAAATGCTGGTTCCCTCTTAACCGGGGTAAAATTATTACCATATTTGAATTTCCTTGGAATATATACAAAAGATAATAATTATGTTCATGAGTCTAGAATTATTTATTACTTCCATTTATCTGTAAATAATTAAGTTTAGTTTAAACCCCCATGAAAGGAACCTCATTCCCGGATATACCCAACAAAATTCACATGTGGCATTTTCATTAATAAAATGAGTAACATACTTGTATAAAAATGAATCATTTTTATAACGAAACCCTGAGCCTTTGTCGGCACTTTTTATTTAACTAGACCACACGGGTCTTCCAAATATTAAAATCGAACATATTTGGTGCACTGGCACATATTTGTATTGTGAAAATATTTTTGTACTAACCTTTGTGGATGCAGGTAGAATAGGTTAGATGTATGCCTAGGATTTTATTTTCCTTCGAGTATCGCGCTTTTTAATAAAAATTATGTATTTTTTAGATCGGTTGTGTAATAGGATATTGATGTATTCATTCCCCTAGATCTCATGTATTTAGGCTATTTTGTAATACCCATTCCCAAAGTATGTAAATAATCCCATCTAGACTAGGCGCATTTAATTTCCTATGTCTTTACTTTCCGCACTTATTTATTACTTTCCGTATGGATGCTAAATATAACTCGAAAACAATTTAAAATGGGATATCATAATATTGGAAAATGGTAGCCAATTGCCTAATATGACTTAAATAACGAGTAGATCACTTATTGCCATACCGCATGGACCCTCTTGAGAAAGAGAGAAAGTGTATTTCAGTGCAACAAGAATCTCCTACATCAACAACCCGTTGACTGAACTCATATAAGGAGCCGTAGATACTTCCACTAGGTTTACCAAAATAAAATGCATTTATTTTTATGCAGGAACGAACCTTAATATCCTTGCGATATTAAGATGAACCAAACCTAGAACTAGGAGCCTACCCTTTTATACACGGGAGATATAAGGTCGGATGAGATATGTTGTGTACAATGTGCTATGTGCTCATATCCACAAATCACGCATTTAAACAAGAACCCCTTTTATGGCATCACGCTAACCACGATCGTTGTGGAGACATAAATAATACACACACATCATGTCCCTAGTCCCACCTACCTAAATTCAGAGCCAAAGAGCATAATACACCGTTTTACCCAAATTCAGACCTAGATTTAGAGAGACGTGAAAAGACAACATCAACTGAGATTAGGATCACCCTTGATTATGGAAGTACTTATTCCACACTCAAACTCTTAGAAAAATGAACTTCCAAGCCATAGGGTATAACACACCATTTTACCCAAATTCAGACCTAGATTTAGAGAGACGTAAAAAGACAACATCACCTAAGATTAGGATTAACCATGATTATGGAAGGACTTATCCCGTACCCAAAATTCTTAAAATATTAAAGTTCCAAGACGTAGGGTATAACACACCATTTTACTTGAATTCAGACCTAGAGAGATGTGACAAGATAGCATCACCGAAGATTAAGATCACCCATGGTTATGGAAGTTCTTGTTCCAAACTCTTTAAAAAATGAACTCCCAAGCCATAGGGTATAACACACAATTTTATCCAAATTTGAACTTCGACTTAGAAAGACACAATAAAGTTACATCACCAAATATTGGAGTCACCTATAATTGTGGTTGCACTTGTTTCATACTCAAACCTCTTGGTAGAATGAAAACCAGGGATACAACACATTGTTTTACCCAAATCTAGAATTAGAAGATGCGCCAAGACAACGTCACCTAGGATTAGGATCACAACACCAGGACATTCCAAAGGATTCCTAAACGAGGTAACATACCCATCACCTTGGGAATTATATGAGAAAGGGTATAGCACACTGTTTACCCGATCCCTTGTACACCCTATAAGGAGTCCACTACCACATATCTAAGATGCACCTGGTATTGCACTAATACCAAACACCTAGAAGACATGCCAAAACAGCATCACCTAGGATTAGGACTACAACATAAGGGCTTTCTAAGGAATACACGAGCCCCTGCCCAAATGGGGCAACTTACCCATCACCTTAGTAGTCATGCGAAGAAGATTATAACACATTGTTTACTCGATCCCTCATGAATCCCATAAGGAGCTTGTTATCACACGGGTAATATAGCACAACCCCAATACAATAAGCCTTGCAACAAGGCCTCTGATATCACATGGACATCATCTTTACCTCAAAAGTTATCACCCGCTGATTTCATCTACATGCACAATAATTACTCATACATATATGATGCATGATCTAATCACCATTTTTGTGTACTTCAGCAAGGGTCTAAAGAAGGACTGAAAGTTGCCTTATCAAAATCTCTCCCATCGTGGCTAGGCAAGGAAGCATTCTAGAGGGTGTGCCATACACTGACTTTAGTGAAGGTTCAAGTTCAGGGTCAGGTTCAAGTTCAGAATGATGCCTCGATTTAAGCAGAGATTAGTTCTTCAACATGACCAACTCATAAGAAGATAACGTAACCAGGGGCCATTTCACTCGTGAGGGGCCTTTCGCCTAGACTCGAAGCCCGCAATAGAACATTAGAGGGGAAATCGCAAACGCATTGAAGTCCTTCGTCGATAATGAATAATTTGTTCAGGCCGTCCAACACCATGCCCATCCAAGGCAAACAGAGGACCATAATTCAGCTCGACTATCAGATTCCGAAAATATGTGGAATATTCAGCCTCCAACCAATAGTGGTCCTCGGGCTAGGAGGCCACTATCTTTTCCCAGTATCAGTCCTCTAAGAAACATATTCTAGTTCGGTACTAGAAACAGCTTAGCGTAGTTTGGACCATTTCAAGAGGGACAGAGCTCCAAAGGCAGCCAGTCCGTACCAGCCAGGACAACTCGGCTTCAGCATCTTTTCAGATCTGGCTAATAGATTGTTAGCGCACCATCCCCACATCCAATGGTGCTAGTCAATGGACCATCCTCAGTTTCGCCCATCCCAGCTTCAACTCTCAACAAGCAGGATAGCATGGAACTACTGCTCCAACCCTGTTCAATGCTAAGATAAGTCCCCCAGTATACCAATACCAGTCAGTCCCCTATTCAATAGGTGCACCAAGCTTTGCCATTGGCTCTAGAGGCATGGCATTTACTCATGGCCAACCTCGCCCGCCACCAGCGACCTTCCCTCATCAGTCAGGATTTCCCTATTATGGCGAGAATACGATGTCTCAGAGCCAGGGACCAAGCATAGCTGAGCTTTGGCAACAGTTCTTAGCCGCTCACGCGCATCAGTTCACATGTCATCCTCCCATCCAGTATCAAACATTTCCAATAGTCCACGAAGAAGATTGGCTTCTTGACAACTTTAACATGCCAGAATTAGTGAAGTAAAAGGGAGAGGGAAACCCTAGATCCCATCTAGCAAATTACCAAACGGTGATGAGGGTAAGGAGAATTTCAGATAAAATGTTAGCCAAGTTGTTCATTGTCACTCTAGGCGAGCCAGCTAACGAATGGTACAACAACTTGCTATCGGAAGTTTTAAGTGACTGGAACCACTTATGAAGGGCATTGGTAGAGAAATACGACTTCAATTCTTGGATGAAGAAGACAATGAAAAATCTGGAAGCCATCAAACAAATGCCCGGGGAATTATTCAAGCCTTACTATGGTCAGTGGATGAAGATCCAAGTACTGTTGAAAGACCATCTTAGCCTATCTGAAATGATATTAAACCTCTTAGACGGGCCTTTACCATTTGTGAGCGGACGATATGGAGTGGTGGGCTGAGAGCGCACGAAGATGAGAGGCACGATCCACTAGGGTGTTTGAAAAAAAGAAGCACCGAGTCGTTGAACCCGAAAAAGGTTTGAAAGAGAAAGTGAAAAATGTTTTAGATTGGTTCAAACCCGAATCCATCATCTCTTAGTGTGGAGTCGCCACCTAGATTAGCTCTTTCCAGAAATTATAGTCTTGTTATGCTTAACGTCCGGGGGACAGCCCACTAAGACACAGAGATTCGGGTCCGGGATAAGTTACTTATTTCTTATGTGATCACACTATATTACATCTATAGAAAACCATATTTTCTTAGTTACGCATATTCGTGCTTAAGTCCACAAATCAAAATCAGAAAGAGAAGAAGCAGACGATGAGGGCAGAATTCACAGTTCTAGGTTCTCAGAGTCTTACCTTTACGGCATGAATCCACTTTGGCGTATCCGTTCGATCCCCGGGAGCGTTTCTCATTCGTTTTGATTTAATCATAGTTTAATTAGAAAATACGTGTTTATTTATCCAAAAGATAATCAGACTCAGGTTCCAAATTTGTTTTAAACCCGAGAATATCTAAGGATTTTAGAAGAAATTTGATTTTAAGATCAAGAAAGTTGGGATCCAAATGTGTTTTGGATTCAAGAAAATATTAGAACAAATGAATAAAATATTTTTTTAGTGTTTTTCTCTGAAATTTTGAGCCCCCTTCAATCTAAAAATGTCTGAATATTTATAGGAAAATCTCAAAAAATCTAAAAAAAGGTAAGAAAGTTTAGCGAGGTAGCCAAATATAGGCGAGGCAGGCCCCGAATCCGGTTTTTCGGGGCCTTTACTAATTTTTTTGTGTATTTTTATATTTTTTAATTAATTTCTAAATTAAAGGAGAAATATTAGAAAAATCCTTTTAAATTTAGAGACGAGGAAGACTCCCATTTGAAGATCATCGAACAGTCGAAAATTGTGTGATTCAAGGCTAAATATCCTAAAAAGCCATCATCATTGAACGTGCGAGCTGGTACAAAATCACGTGCTCACAACTGCCCCTCGTGTGATCATTGCTATTTGTATAACCAATATGATCACACGAAAAGAGCGTAGGGATAGAGAGAATACCTGACCGGTGTGTTTGGTGACTTCTTGTTCCCAATTGGTGATAACATAGGCCTTCCTTTCTAGCGCTGTATCTTCATAGGGTTGTTCATTTCTTTCTTCGAAATCCCTTAGGTACTTGGTGCCCCTTATGGGCGGGTCGACCGTTTCTTTCTGTGGCTTTCCTTTAGTGGTTGGCAACCATTTCATTCTTCGGTTGATAAATGAGACTGTCTCTTTCTTCAGCCATCGAGATAACCTTTTCCTTCTTCGGTTATATTTTGTATTTCCTTAATACGATGTTAACTTGCTTCCTGTAACAAATCAGAAAAAAGGTGCAATGTTAATACACTTTGTGATGCATGTTTTAATTATTTGATTGAGTTTATGCGAAGCAAAAATTTTTTCCCCTTCAATCAAAAATTAAAACATGAGGAATAAATAAGTTTAATGGAAATTCGAGGATGTCCTGGAAATTGCTCTATTGTTTTAGGAGGCTTTTGTGATGTTGCAATGTTTACTTTAGGCTTGAGTGAGCCATCGTCTTGTTTGTAGGTTCCTAGCGTGAAGGTTCTTATTTATCGGGATAGTGTTGCCCCAATTTGGCATCATCTTTACCTGTAAATAATGTGATGTGTATGTAATGTATGCATGAACAATATTTATCATATGATGTATGTTCATCTATTGTAGGTGTCGTGGGCATCGTTCATTGAAGAGCCTTCTATTATGCTGGTGCATGGTTTCCCCTAGGGTTTGTCTTGTTAGGGATTCCATGGATGACTCCCTTGGAGTGATGACCATGGGTTCGTTGTATCAGATTCGAGTTCAGAGCTTGGATCTGGTTTGAGGGAGTCTAGATAAGTCGTTGATCACGCATTGGCGATGATCGCTTGGAAGCCGTTTTCCTGAAGTGTTTGAGGTATATAATACCCCATACCATTTCGAGGAGGAGATGATGAACTTGATATTTCTTTGGTTCTAATTTTTGTATAAACCGCCCTTGCGGGTTTTCAATCTATCGAACCTTATCTTAATTTTTGCCTCAACCACCCTTTTAGGTTTTCAATCCAGCGCACTTAATTTTCATTATTTTATTCTTTATTATTTTTCAGATGTTTACTTGCGATATTCTACCATTAGCATGCAAGCAATCAAAATAAGCATATGCATAAAGCTACAACAAAAATGACAATTCATTGATGAACTTAACAAGTGTATAAATGTTTCAAATGATTTTGACTTCTACCATTGATTAGCCCTCTTAGGTTTTCTAACCAATGTTGTTCTCTCGATGTCCTAAGTTTTGCCTGAGCCGCCCTTTTCGAGTTTTCAACTCAAAGGACTATATTTTTCTATTTTGAAAAGAGGCCCTAATTTTTGCTCAACTAACCAAGTGTTAATTGACAGGCTAAATACAAATTTATTTTTTTGGTAGTACTCTTTTTATCAATTTTATTTCTTTTACCTATGCGTGATAGCAATTTTGTAAGACTTGGTTGATTTGGTAGATTGATTGCCGTCCATGTCCATGACTTCAATTATTATCTCATTCAGTGTTTCTGATCAATTGATCGGTGCTCATGCCGCTTTGTTAGCTTGAGGTGTATGTGATGATGGGTCTTGATCATCAATGTTCCTTTTTGAGTTCAATTGCCCCACAAATTGCAGCGAGCTGTGCAAAGGAGTTGTTGACGTGTTCACTGATCTGAATCCTTTTTATCTTTAGTATTAACTTTTGTTTGATTATCCCACGAATGTTGATGATCCGTGTGATGGAGTTGTTGACGTGTTCAATGATCTGACTCCTTTATGGTATTGCACCAGTTGTTTGGTCTCATGAATGGTTGTGATGGAGTTGTTGACTTGTTCAACGATCTGACTCCTTTTTTATGGCATTGTGCCATTTGTTTGGTCTCATGAATGGTTGTGATGGAGTTGTTGACGTGTTCAACGATCTGACTCCTTCTTTGTGGCATTACGCCATTTGTTTGGTCCCAACTTGCTTGGTTGACATTTTGGCCTTATTCTAGCTCCGATCCTTTTGATCTTTGCATGCCTCATTCTCTTGGTTGAGTCAATGGGCGTTTCATGCTTGGAGATCTTTCCATTGATCTTTCATCCTCGTATGTTGAGGTAATGTATTTGTCTCTCACTTTCTCTCAAGAGTCAAATCATTTGAATTTATTGTGGGGAATCCATTTATACCCAAATTAATTTCATGACCTGATGTGCCACATGAGCTAAAAACAATATGTATATGTTTATGAGAATGCGTGATGTCATTGATAGAATATCAAGCAAATAAACAAAGTTCAATTTATTTAGAAACCATTCAAAAAGCCTTGTAGGTAAAGTAGCTGTATGCTAAGTTATTACATAATCATTCATCATGAGTTAGTGTCCCCTAGATGCTTCCATGGGTTCAAAGTGCTCCATCTGCTCTACCTTCTCAAACACTTCCCAGTAGCTGGAGAAGATGTCTGACCCAAACTTGTTTTTGTATGATGGCAGTGCACCATCTAGAAGCTTGGTTATCATCTCTGGTAGACTTAAGCGAGCCCGAAGCTTGACCTGTGTGGCCATTCAACATGCAAAGTAGGATTTGAAGCTCTTACCCTGCTCTTGCCTTATAGCCTCTAGATGTTGCATTGTGGTTTCCATTTGAGAGTTAAAACCATAATGCCCCAGCATAGCTTAAGCGAGGCTATTCCAATCAATGGCTATGTCTAGCGGAAGGTGGCTATACCATTCGTTGACTGGGTGACCCAAGGTGATGACAAAGAGCTTAGCCATCATCCGTTCATTGACCCTTAATGCTTTCATCACTATTTAATCATGCGTCAAGTGATTGCGCGGGTCGCCAGATCCTACGTACTTCTCAAATTGTGATATTGCGAAGTTTGGGGGCAAGCTATCTTCGTCCCCAATTGTCGATTGTGTAGGGTATATGTTCCTTAGGTGGACACCATGAGTGGCTAAGAAATGTTGCCACAGTTCCGCCATTCCTGGTTGTTGAAGGATGTCATTCCCTGCGCTTGCATAAGAGCCATATTGCCCCTGGGGAAATGCCATAAAATGGGGTAGTTGAGGTACCTAGAGCTGTGAGGCAACCGATGTACTCCAAGTGGGAATAGGTTGTTGGTAGAAGGCCCCGGTGCAAATATCGACTGGATAGTTTGTCCAAGGAAGAATGGATTCTGGTTCAGCTGACTTTGTCCTGCCCCGAACTGGTAAGAGGCAGGATGAGCTAGGGGCATCATGTGTGAGGTGGGAGGTCCCCTACCTCAAGCCATCTAGTTGGATTGCCATTGTTAAGGGTAACCTCCGGATTGGACACTGCAATCTGAGCCCTCCTGACATGCTGGTGAATGAGCGATGCTAGCTATTCGCTGTTGGTAAAGGCATTCAAGGCAGTTGTAATCTCAGTGCTAACCGATGATTGCTGAGAATTTTATCCCGTAAGGATAGGATTATCCTCTCCCTCACCTTCTTCTCATGGATTGGCCATAAAAGATGTGTGTTGAACTGAATCTGAATCAAAACCTGAGTCCTCACTTGAATCAGTGTACAGAACCCCTTCCAAACTAGCCATGATCGAAGAAATACGGACCAGGTGATAAGTGGGCCTTTTCTAAGCTAAGATACACAAGCAGACGATCAGATTGTGCATGTAAGATTCATGATGCGATATGTGATGTGAGAAATGCATGAGATTTTTAATGTTATAGCTGCATTCACAAGAGGTCAGCACGCCATGATGTGAAATAACATGAATGTCAATCCATTTGAAACAAACAAGTTATTCGTTAGGTAAAAATGAAAACATGTGGGGAAGAAAATCCAACAACGGGGGTTGGATTTGAGATTTGTATAATGTCTGTGTGACATTGTAACGTGAGTGATGTAAGTGAGGTCAGTAAGTTACCTATGTGGTAATAGGTCAAAAGTTTGGGGTTTTGTCCTATGACTAGGTCTCATGGAATGAGGAGGTCAAAATTGTCTCGGGTAAGCGGTGTGACATACCCTAATAAAATGAAAACAACTATCGTATGTAGCTACCTAATGAATGATTTGGTTATTTCACCCAATTAGGGCAGAGTTTTTGGATACCTATGTGGTCATCACTATTTGAGGGTATGTGGTGATACGTGAATTATTGCCTCTTGTGGGCGAATGATTCGGGTATAAAGCGTACACCCTTGAAGATTTGGTAAGGTAAGACTTTTGAAGTAAGTTCGCCTCGTGTGGGCTTAGGTTAGGACATCAACTGGGATATCCTTTAATGTAGGAAAAATTTGTTTTGGGTAGGTATTTGCCTTGTTTAGGCTTTTGGTGTGTATAGTTACCCCGGAAGGGCTGTGAGTTGGATGTCGAGTGAACATCTCAAAGATGATGTGTAGGATATGTTATTGCCCCTTGTGGGCTAAGTGTCAAATGTCAAGTGGACATCACGTAATAAAAGGAAGGTATGCTTGCCATATGCAGGCAAATAGCTGGATGTCGAGTGGACATCTCGCTAAAAAAGGGGTAAGTGATGTCCCTAAGTGGTTTTATGTTGTCCTAGGGTGACACGATCTATAGTGTCAACTATGCCTAAGTGTATGTAATATTGGTTTGGTATTGTGATAAGTACATTTAATAACATGAGTTTGTGCATTCAAGTGTCTGCACAAAAATTCAAGGTTGGCATGACATTTGTTCAGTGACAAATTGAAAGCAGTATACATATAGCACATAACATGCAACATCCAAACTTCTAACCATAAAACTCCCGTGTGTAGGGTCTTTGGCTAGTCTCTATCCTTAGTTTGGTTCATCTTATAGTACCATGAAGACACTAAGGAGCGCACCTGCAAAAAAATATAATGCATGGTCATTTGTTGGGTAACACCCTAGGGAAAATGCCTATAGGTTATTTACATGAGGGTTGTAAATGGGTTGTTGATGTAGAAGGTTCTTGTTGCACTAAAATACACTCCAAGCCTCTAACGAGGGAGTTACATGTGATATGGCAACAAGTTCTCCACCCACTCAAGTACTATCTTTTCTCAAGGAGGCAGATTAGTATAAGAGAGCTTTGCGGTAATAAGGGTACCTTAGACTTATGGGCTAATTCCTTCTATTACAATGCGTTATTATAAATATGTCATAATTAAGAGAAAACGGAATAATATGATCAATAATTTTGGCACTTATCCAAAATCTAAAACCTTTAAAAAACAAGTTTTTAGAAAAATCCCTAGAGGAGTCACCACTGTGAGCGGACGACAAGGAGCAGTGGGCCGAGAGTGTGCGAAGATGAGAGGCGCGGTCCATCGGGGTGTTTGAAAAAAAGAAACATCGGGTCGTGGAACCCGGAAAAGGTTTGAAAGAGAGAGCAAAAAATTTTTTAGATTGGTTCAAACCCCGAATCCGCCATCTCTTAGTGTGGAGTTGCAACCAGGATTAGCTCTTTCCAGGAATTAGAGTCCTGTGAGGCTTAACGTCCAGGGGACAGCCCACTAAGACACAGATATTCGGGTCTGAGATAAGTTACTTATTCCTTATGTGATCAGACTATATTACATCTATAGAAAACCATATTTTCTTAGTTACGCATATTCACGCGTAGGTCTTTTTCTGGAGTTTATGTGCATGATTCACGTATAGAAAAAGCAGTAAACCCATCCACAAAACAGTAAGTAAATGCGAAAAATAAATATGGAAAAGTAAAGATTATAAAAATTACAAAAATGGGGGGATGCAATCACCCGCTAACCTATTAATTACATTTTCCCAAAAATATATGCAATACCCGAAGGAAAATAAAATCCTAGGCATACATCTAACCTGCACCAACAAAGGTTAGCACGAGATATTGCACGTATGTTCGATTTGATTTTAGCGAGGCCTGTGTGGCCTAATTAAAACATCGATGATTAAAGGTTTTATTTTAAATAAAAATAATTTATTTTTATTTACACGTATGTTGATCAATTTTATTAGTGAAAATGATCGCATGGCTTAAGGTGAGGTCTGTTATCCAGGAATAATTTTAATTCCCTTCGTTGGGGTATTCTAACATAAAAATTAAAAAGAAATAAAAGATGAAGAAGAGAATTACAACATTTACAATAATAAGGAATAAGAATAATTCCTAGGTCCACAAATAAAAATAAAAAAGAGATGAAGCAAACGATGAGCGCGGAATTCGCAGTTCTAGGAACTCAAAGGTTTACCCTTGCGGTATGAATCCACTTCAGCGTATTTGTTCGATCCCCGCGAACATTCCTCTTTCGTTATGATTTAATTGTAGTTTAATTGGAAAATACGTGTTTATTTATCCCAAAGATAATCAGACTCGGGTTCTAAGTTTGTTTTAGACCCGAGAATATCTAAGGATTTTAGAAGAAATTTGATTTTAAGATGAAGAAATTTGGGATCAAAATGTGTTTTGGATTCAAGAAAATATTAGAAGAAATGAAGAAAATATTTTTGTAGTGTTTTTCACTATTTTTCTCTGAAATTTCGAGCCCCCTCAATAAAAAATGTCCGAATATTTATAGGAAAATCCCGAAAAATCCAAAAAAGGCAAGGAAGTTTGGCAAGGCCTCGCCAACGCCAAACTATTTGGCTCTCCAGACCTCTGGCGAGCCTCGCCAAATATCGGCGATGCAGGCTCTAGATCCGGTTTTTCATGGCTTTTTCAAATTTTTTTGTGTATTTTTATATATTTTAATTAATTTCTTAATTAAAGGAGAAAAATTAGAAAAATCTTGTTAAATTCAAAGACGTGGAAGACTCCCATTTAAAGATCGTCGAACGGTTGAAAATTGTGTGATTCAAGGATAAATATGACGAAAAGCCATCATCATTGAACGCGCGAACTAGTACAAAATCCCATGCTCACAGCGTTATATAGAAACCGTCTAGGGATAGACACTTTCTCACCCTACAATGATGTGTTCGAGAAAGCAGAGAAGATAGAAAGAATTGAAGCCATGAACGCAGCGGTAGCTCCACCAGTAGACAAACCCTGGTATAAGAAAACTAATGTAGGGACCTCATTGGCATCCTCCCATCCAAAGGGGAAGCAGGCGGTAGTGCAGACAGAAATAGTGGCATCCATGCATCTACCGAAGGAAGAATATCATGGCATATCTCCCTAGTCCGCTAACTTGGGGTTCCTTTTCACCAAGCTGCAGGAATTGAAGAAGCTGGAGAGTGTGAAGACCTGAGCTCCCCCCAAACCAGAAGAGAAGAACAACTTCTACAATTACGACGTAGTGGCCGGCCACAGGACCAGCAACTGCAAGGACCTCTTGAGGGCCATCCGGTAGTTGATAAAGGATCGGGTGATAGAAGAGCCCGCGTTGAAGCCCAGTACGACAAACAACCCCCTTCTGCGGTTTGAAGATAAGGTGGGGATGATAAACTTGGGAATGGAAGAAGAGGCCATCTAGCAATGCTTGGAGAAGGTAGCAGAGGAATCTGTGATGATGACTGGATCAGAGATTGACCCCCGCCATGTGAACACGAACTTGGAATCGGGGATGAGCCCGATTGAAAGATATCATTGCTCGAAGTTCAGGATGTGTGGGATGTCCATATATGACTACCTAGATGCCCCGAGTTTCCATGTCTTCAAATACGAAACCCTTATGAAAGCACAAGGTCACTGGGATGATATGCTAGCCACCTTGTTCCCATGTTCATTATCAGGAATAGCAGAAGAGTGGTACATGTCTCAGCCTCCCCCCACCCGGAGTAATTGGTAGCAAATCTCCCATGCTTTCAAGCGGGATTTCTTATACATGGAGACGCCTAAAGCCGATATGACAGCTTTAGCAGCTTGTATCCAAGACGAGGATGAGACCTTCAAAGAGTACAATTCTTGGTGGATGTCCCTCCAAGTAACCATCAAGGAGAAACCAAATGAGGTTATACTGGTGGGGATGCTGATTAGCGGAGCGCACCCCGAATTTCACCATCATCTCAACTCATAAGAATTCGTAGACCTTGGGGAACTTATAGAGGTGGCATTGAAGATATATGTGGAGTTCCAGAGCTTACTACTGGAAGTTATGATTGTAGGGTCGGGCATGCCATCCGGCTATGTATTTGATATGATATCCCGATCCAACCGAGGGAAGGGTCCAACATAGCCAAGTCAAGATGAGGGAACAAGTACCAGCCCCGATTTCCATGCCTCAGGGGCTTGTTCAGGTCCTGGATATAGCCTATGTGGAATGCCTATGTATGATGAAAGGGATTCACCAGCCTTTCACATTCTTAAATTCTAGACTTTTCTGACGGTACAAGGGCTCCCAGACTCTGAATCGGCCAAGCTGTTCCCATGCACTTTGTCCAAGACTATGGGAGAATGGTATGGGAATCAATCAGCAATATTGAGGCATGACTGGAAACGCGTGTCTGAAGAATTCATCAAGGACTTCGTACATATGCAGAAGCCCAAACCCACTTTGAGTGATTTGACAGCTTGTGTATAAAATGACTACGAGTCCTTCCAAAAGTACACCCGACATTGGATGAGTTTTCAAGTTCGAATACCGTATAGACCAGAAGTGTGTATCTTGGTACAAATGTTAATCAATGGGGCCAGAAACTTATAGAGATGACGTCTCGGCCTAATGGAGTTCCAAACTTTCGAAGGTCTGATCAACATGGTTGTAAGATTGGATCGATATTTCAAGGAATCAGGATAGCAGGTCAACATGGTAGGATCAGGCATGGCATCAGAACGAATATTCAAGATGATCGCTAAAGCCAACCCTGAAAGGACCCTAGTCGTAGAAAGTGCGACTGAAAATGAGATTATTCCAGGAACTCCCACAAGTTCCATCAACAGAAAAGAGATGGTGGTAGAAGTTAAAGGAGGGCCGGCCCTTAAGGAAGGAAAAGTAGCCATCAAGTGTTGAAGAGAGGACTTGGCGAAATTCATAATCAATTCCAACAGCAGCTCTGGCCAAACCACAGCCCGATTAGAAGAGGGATAAAGGTTTCTGGGAATCCCCAGAACGGTCACATGTTCAAGCTCCCAAGCTAATTTTTGTGGGATGCTAATCTTCGTAGATAGTGATACGCCATCCTTTCACTTGATGAAGTTCGAGACCATTATACTGGCCCAGGGACTTTTCGATGAAAAGTTAACCATCTTCTTCCCTTATTTGTTAATGGGTGCATCCGGTGACTGGTACATGAACCAGCCAGAGGCGTTCAAGAAAGACTAGAAAAGCATATCCAGGGCCTTCAAAAGAGACTTCGTACATGGAGAGAAGCAACTCGTAGGACTCAAAGAGCTCTTGGCATGTCAGCAAGAGGAGTATGAACCTTTCTGGGAATACACTTGCCGGTGGATGACAGCACAAGTGGTAATCAAGAAGAAGCCCTCGAAAGCAATCTTAGTGAAGCTGATGATCGAAGGGGCCCGTCCTGAATACTAGAATCATCTCACCACTTATCACTTCGCAACTCTTGAAGAGTTACTTCGAAGAGGCTGCATGTTGGGTTAGATGATCCACGAGGAAATAGACGAAGTCCTCGTGTTAGGAATCGGGATACCTTTAAGTCAAGTCATGAATATGCTTGCCCAATCTTCCTCTAGGGCGAATCCAACAGGATCAGTCTCAATATCTACCGAGAGCACAATAGAGGATTATAACTTGTTCGAGTCTGTGTACGTTGCAGATGAAGGGAAAGAAGAGGTAGAAGAGCTAGAAGTGAGAAAGGTACAGGCCAGACCCATCAACCTTGACGAATATGTATTGAAATCCCAAAGGCGAAGGGATAAGAATGGCTCCCCGTCCTGTCGAAGGAGAGGAGATATTATACGATAAGGGCCCATTCAACCTGCTAGATTCTTACCAATTGAAGAATGTGAAAAGAAAGCGAGAGGAGCCACAATACCCATGGCAGACACCCGTCGAAACAAGGGTAATAGAAAATGGAGTCCTGTGAGTGACCCATAGTTGTCGAGTTTTTAGAAATGATCATATTCAGGTCAGGAATTCTTCTACCGAAGAAATTACAAGGGATAATACAAAGTCACCCCTACCCCCTCTGGTTAATGAAGATGAGCTAGAAGTTGACCCCTTGGTCAACCAGCTCAAGAGCACGCAATCCAAGTACAGCATATGCCAACTATTACGCTTTTCTGAGGCACATCATTAGGGATTGGTACAAAAGTTGATGGAGTTGGAGGTAACACCGACTACTTTGGTAATTGAAATGTACTCAATGATGGGGGAGGGAATACCCTTGAAGAAAAATCCAGCCATCACATTCGACTAGTCGGACCTACCGCCGAAGCAGCAAAATCATAATAAGGCCCTATTCATCAGGGTCAATACTTTCGACAGGTCCATCCCTTGTATCATGGTAGATGATGGGTCGGCTCTGAATCTATACCCACTAAAGGTGCTACCATACCTGGGTTTGAATGAAGGCATGTTAGAAAGGTCGGATATGGTTATCCGAGCCTATGATGATTCCAAGCGCTGTGATAGTAAATGGAGTGAAGTCTGAAGTAAAGTTCATGGTACTGAATATCCAGTCTCTTACTTCCTGCTCTTAGGAAGGCCTTGGATCCATGCTCTTAGCGATGTCCCCTCTACGCTCCACCGGAAGATAAAACTAGTTTATCAAGGGAAACCAGTTACTATAGAAATAGATAAGGAATCCCTAATGGCGGCAGCAGCTTTTACCGAACAAGGGATGGAAGGATTAAGGGTGGCAATGATTAGTCACGAAGAAGAGAAGAAGAAAAAGAAGATTCCCATGGGGTACCATTATTCCTCGACGGGTCTAAAGAAAATTATGAAGAAACAAGGGTTCGTTCTCGGGAAAGGAATTGAAAAATACCACCAAGGAGTGGCGGAAGCCATTGATCCTCTTTTATTGACTCCCAAAGATGGATTGAGATTCACCCCTAAGCATAAAATTTACAAGCAAAAATGACCATCCTTTTGCAATATGGTCAGTGTGTGCACCATTGAAGGGCAGCGGCAATACCTAGGGGAGCGGCAATACCCAGCTACTGGTACTTAGACATCATCCGATTTTTGAGGGATGGGGTTTTTCTTGACGAGGTAACGGACTCAGATCGCACCTCTCTTTCCCGCTTAGCCATGCAATTCTGACTTCTTGATAATGACCTATTTCAACGCACTCTGGAGGGATTATTGCTTCATTGCATGAATGAGAAAGAGGCTCTACTCGTAATCAAATGACTTCACGTGGGTGATTGCGGGCCACACATGAACGGCTTAGCTCTGGCCAAGAAGGTTCAACGTTAAGGATATTATTGGACCACCATGGTTGCAGATTGCGTCGTGGATGTTAAGAAATGCCATGAATGCCAAATCTATGGCGACCTTAGCCATCTACCTCCCTCTAATCTCCACAAAATTTCCACTCCATGGCCGTTCTCAGTATGGGGGATCGACATAATTGGAGAGATTCATCCTTCCTCCAGTAATGGGCACAAATTCATCATAGTAGCAGTTGATTACTTCTCTAAGTGGATGGAGGCTGAATCCTACTCCAGTATCACCGCTAAGAAAATGGCCAAGTTCATAGAGAAGCACATCTTCACTCGATATGGGATCCCCCATCACATCATCTCAAATAATGGAGTCCAATTCCAAGGGGTAACAGCAAAACTGATTAAGAAATACTATATCAAGCATCATCGCTCTTCACCATATACACCACAAGCCAATGGAGCAGTAGAAGCAGCTAACAAATCCGTAAAGAAAATCTTGAGTAAGATGGTAACTACTTATCGAGATTGGGCGGATAAACTACCTTTCACAGTCTAGGGCTATAGAATGAGTATTTGGACTCCCACAAATCAAAATCCGTTCTCACTAGTATGTAGAATGGAAGCAGTTTTACTAGTGGAAATAGAGGTAGGATCTTTGAGAATAACCGTGGAAGCCAAGTTAGGAGAGTCGGAATGTGCCAAAGCCAGATTCGAGTAGCTTAGTATGATTGATGAACATCACCTCAAAGCCTTGACCATCTACAGATGTATCAGCAACGAATGGCCAGAGCGTACAACAACAAAGTCAAGCACCAGAGGCGATCCCTGAAGGCAGGAGACTTAGTGTTGAAGCAATTAAAGCGATCAAGCATGGATGTTAGAGGGAAATTCAAGCCTAATTGGGAAGGGCCGTTCATAGTCAAAAAGGCGCTGAGTAAAGGGGCAATCAAGATTATGGATATGGAAGGCAACGAGTTCATCAACCCATCAATCAAGATAGGCTTAAGTGCTACCACGTTTAGGAAAAGAAATAAAAATAGTACAAGAAAAACAAAAAGATGTGTGCAAATAAGTCCATCAGCTAACACTCTGTTGGTTGAGCAAAAAGCAGGGCCTTTTTTCAAAAACTTAGGATAATGAGTGATAAATAAACTCATTAGTTAGAACGGGCTTTGTGATGGCTAGCTAATGACAAGAGTCATGTCACTCGAAACATTTATACTTCGATTTATTTCAATGAAGATATCATTTCCTATTAAACATATTTATGTGCATGAATGCCAATGGTCAAAACATCACAAGTAAGCAACAAACATCTTACAATGCAATAGTCTGTACTTAGGAAAAAGAAAAGATACATAAATCCGATAGAGTTTTACCACATTGGTATGCTCTAGGTAAAAGTCGATTAGTTTTTAATAAAATAGCATCATTTACGATAGATTACCAAGCCAATTTCATCTATTGTCATAAGGACTCAGCCCATTTTCCTCCCTTAATCCTTCACGTGTCATCCGGGCATTGAACCAAAAATGATAAAAGAAAAATGGCATCAAATAAATGTGTCAAAGTTTTACAAACCCCAATGTATCAGAGGTAAAGTAAAATGAAACTACATCAAAAGCTACGCTAAAAAGGCCACACTGGCCAGCTACCTACAAGAAGCCTAATCACTACTCGCCGAGCCGTCTAACTCCTCCTCTTCTCTGCCAAGAGACTCCTGGATCCTACTCGCATGATCAATATCATCCTCGGAAGCCTCAGGACAGAGAATAGATCCTCCAGACGCCTCTCCCCAAATACCGGTAGCCCTCATCCTCCTCAACTGCTTGGTAAAGGCTCGATTCTCTCAGTGCTCCTGATCCCGGCTATCATTCACCCCTTACTTTTGCCCTTATCCCGTGAGAGAGCCCTCTACATCCTTCGGATATGTTGCTGCGCCAACGCCAGCTGAACCCCCATCTCTGAGCTCTAACCTCCACAGTAGATTGAGCCTAACGCTCCAGCGCAAGCAAAACCTGGCATTAAAAATCACATATCATGTCATGCATACACAACCCATCATTACATCACAATCACATCATGCATGAAGTATTATCACACATCTAACCAATGAAAATTGAAAAAGCAAAAGTGGAAAGTCTTACCCCAGCAGTGCTATTCTATGCGATAATCAGATCCCTAGCTAACATGTACTGATGCTCCATCCTCTCCGCCTTGTCCCGTCCAACCTAGTAAAGTGAAATGTCAGCGTAAAGGCAAACTAAAATGAGAAGAAGCATGGGAAGAAAGGATCTCACATGAGTAGTGTCCCAGGGGATGAAGTCCAGGATATGATGGTTGGTAAGAAGCTCTACAAGAGTAGTGTCCCCGACCAAGGAAAAGAGAGAGAAGGCTGCATCCATAGGCGTAGCTATACGGCCCTCTACCATACCTGGGTGTGGCATGGAAGGGCCCTCCGGTAGCCCAACCTCAACATGGACGCGCTTGCTACCACCCATCTGCAAACACATGAACCAAGTCAATGATCAATACAAAAAAAAAAAAGAAACATGAAGAGAATGACACGTATGATAAAAAGAAAGACATACCCCAGGAGTGCCGACCTGAGAAGGCTGTGAACTATGAGTCGTGAGACTATAATAGGCATCTGCATCAGGTATATCTCCACCATGGCCACCGTTGTTATCACTGCCCTGGTCATCACCGTCATCATCATCATCCTCATCAAGTAGTCCAGTCGCAGCCCTACGGAGGAGGTCCTCGGCATGATGGTGAAGCCACAACTCTGTGTCATCATGCCAAAATCAAGAGCAGGGCGGCAAGAGCAAAGTCATGTGATCTCGTTAGTCACCGTCAATACACTTGAACACCACACCATTCCCCTCAAGGAAATCCATACGATTAGTCAGAGTCGTGATCGTTAGTTGAGGCCAAAACACACTCGTCGGAGAATGAGGCACGGGCCAAGCAACTACAGTAGAAGTCCTCCAATCCCATATTCACTTACCGAAATACCACTCAAAAGACTGCGGGCTCTCCAAGACAAGGCGGTAATCATCCATGTCCTTCCTCACTGTCAGGACATCCTCCCAGTTGGGCATGGCCTCCCAAGGATCCTCTATAATTTGCATAAGGGCAAAAATGGAAAAAATGATGAGTCAATCATCAACTTGTTGCATAGAAAAATTCGAATAACAATCGATTTTCTAAGGAAGAAAGAGAGTACCTGATCACAGGAGAGATGGCGGATACACTCTTGGTAGCCTATCCCCCACTTGCGTAGACCGCTCACCCGACGACACCATCGGGCGATAAAGGCAACCCCTGGCTCCAGAGCATCCTAGAAGATAGGGGGAGGGAGTACATGATACTTAAAAGCCCAAATCTACAAAACAAACACATTTAACTATGTCAGTACAAGAATCACAATTGTGCAAATGTAATCCATAAATAAACATAAACATGTACCTGAAGGATGAGGTGACTAAGCTTGAGGGTCTTATTGTGCCCCCTCATGGAATAATCCAAGCCATAGTACATCTGGCCGAGTATGGCTCGAGGCCAGTTCCAGCTCGGGATGTTCGCTACATCCTCAACTGCCAATATCAATCCGTAATTGATCTTGCTAGATGATACGGGAAAAAAGATGATGGATAGGAGGCTGACAACGAAATCCCTCATTGCTTGAGGGCAAAGCTCCTCGGGAACCGGTCGAATCCTCTTCCAGTAGTTGTAGAGGTCACCGTATGCCAACTTTCCCGTGCGGGGGAACACACCAAATAACTCCTCCACCCTGCTCGCTACCCTAGTCAAGGTAGGAAACCTGTCCAGGATGATATTAAAATGGATGGCAGAGCCATCCTAGCTCAAACCCGTCATGGCCATGACGTTAGGAGTCATAGTCAACTCGCCAACGGGTAAATGGAAGGTGTACGTCATCTTCGACCAGTGCTCCACCGCAGCAGTAAGAGTAGCATGCGACAAATGAGGCATCTGATCGGGGAGTACGCTCACGATACCCCCAAAACCAGTGGCCCAGATGGCCGCCTCCAGATCCACGTCTCTCCTTATCCTGGCCCACCAGGAGCTTAAAGTGTGAATCCCATTCGTATTCACAAAACAATAAAGTTGTAAAATGAAAGCAAAAGGAATGGTCATTTATACCTCCACGACACTACTTTACCCTATAAAATCAGGAAAAGAGGGAACAAACAAGCCCGTAAATCCAAATTTTATCTTAAGACACAAGTAAATACGTAGGAAATCAACCTTTTTTAGCATAAACATAAGTCAAAAATAAAGAAAAAGTGAAAAACACAGTGAATACAAGCTACCGAAAGCTAACATCGGTGTCGATGTTACCTAACATCGGTACAGATATTAGGTCTGCAACCCTAACATCAGTACCGATGTTAAGGTTGTAGAAACTGAAACTCATTCCGGTAAAAAAATTATCCCAAAAAATCCAAATTTCATGAAATTAAACATCCTAAACATCTAAATGAACCTAAATACTACCTAATCATGGACCGATTCCACACGAAATCGATTCTAATCTAAGTTTTAGCCTAAATTCCTAAAAAATCCAAAAGTGGAAAAATTGGAATAAACGAAGGATTCTTGGGTTACCTAGATATTAGAGACATGCTCGTGAACCTTCGGGATGAGGGAAGTGATGGGAGAAGTGAGGGAGTAGCCCATGAACTCATCTAGGGCGTCGTAACCATAACCCCGAGCCACGGAGCATGAACGGAGTATCGGGTTCATCGGATGAATCAGAAGAGACGAGGCTACGATGTTGCGAGGTTTCTTGCCCTTAATCTTAGTCCTCATAATCGATAGTCGGAAATTTGCCCGAAAAGAGAAATGGGAGGTTTTGGGAGAGAAAATTCGAAAAGGAAGGGAAATGGGAAAAATGAATTAATTTTCGGATTTATACGTTCTGCCTCTTTAAACTCAACATCGGTACCAATATAGGTAATATCGGTACCGATGACGTGACATCGGTACCGATATTATTAATATTGGTACCGATATCACAACATCGATATCGATATTACCTATATCGGTACCGATGTTAATTTTTATATTGTGCTTTTCTTTTCTTTTTTTTTTTGAGGAATTAAGCTACGACAAAAGATTATCTACCACGACAATATGAACAGTCCGCATTTTTTGACTTATTACAGTCAATGGACCTATTAGGGTCCGCATTTTCCGACTTATCACAGTCAACGGACCCATTACAGTCCACACTTTCCGAATTACCACAGTCAACGGTTACGGTCCACACTTTCCAACTTACTATAGTCAATGGACCAATTACGGTCCGCATTTTCCAACTTATTACAGTTAATAGACCTATTACGGTCCGCATTTTCAAACTTATCACAGTCAATGGACCCATTAGGGTCCACACTTTCAGACTTACTACAATCAATGGACCTATTACGGTCTGTATATTCTAACGTATTACAGTCACTGGACCTATTACAGTCCACACTTTCCGACTTACTACAATCAATGGACCTATTACGGTCCTCATTTTCTGACTTATTACAATCACTGGACCTATTACAGTCTGCATTTTCCTACTTATTACAATCAACAGACCTATTACGGTCTGAATTTTCTGACTTATCATAATCATTAGATCCATTACGTTCCACATTTTCTGACTTATTACAGTCTATGGACCTATTAAGATCTGCATTTTCCGACTTATTACAGTCACTGGACCTATTACGGTCCGCATTTTCCAACTTATCACAGTTAGTGGACCTGTTACGGTCCACATTTTCCGACTTAACACAGTCAATGGACCTATTATGGTTTGCATTTTCTGACTTATTACAATCACTAGACCAATTACGGTCCTCATTTTTTCACTTATTACAGTCAATGGACCTATTACGGTCTGCATTTTCTAACTTATTATAGTCACTGGACCCATTACGGTTCACACTTTCAGACTCATCATAGTCAATGAACCTATTAAGTTTCGCATTTTCAAACTTATCACAATCAACGGACCAATTACGATCCACACTTTCAGACTTAATACAGTCAATGGACCTATTACGGTCCACATTTTCTGACTTATTACAGTCACTGGACCTATTATGATTCACACTTTTTGACTTACTACAATCAATGGACCTATTACGGTCTAGCTTTTCTGACTTATTATAGTCAATGTACCTATAACGATCCGCATTTTCCGACTTATCATAGTCAACGGACCCATTATGGTCCACACTTTCAAACTTACTACAATCAATGGACCAATTACAGTTCACATTTTCCAACTTATTACAGTCACTAGACCTATTACAGTCCACACTTTCCATCTTACTACAGTCAATGGACTTATTACTGTCCTCATATTTTGACTTATTACAGTAAATGGACCTATTACGATCCACATTTTTTGACTTATCACAGTCAACGGACCCATTACGGTCCACACTTTCAGACTTACTACAGTTAATGGACCTATTATGATCAGCATTTTCCGACTTATTATAGTCACTGGACCTATTACGATTCGCATTTTCCTACTTATTACAATCAACGGACCTATTACGATCCGCATTTTTTGACTTATCATAGTCACTAGACCCATTACGATCCACATTTTCTGACTTATTACAGTCAATGGACCTATTACGGTCTACATGTTTCGACTTATTATAGTTACGGTCCGCATTTTCTGACTTATCACAGTTAGTGGACCTGTTACGATCCGCATTTTTCGACTTATCACACTCAATGGACCTATTACGGTTCACATTCTCTAGACTTATTATAGTCACTAGACCTATTACGATCTGCATTTTCCGACTTATTACAGTTAATGGACCTATTACGGTTCACATTTTCTAACTTATTACAGTCACTGGACCCATTACGATCCGCATTTTCTGACTCATCATAGTCAATGTACCTATTACGGTTCGCATTTTTCGAGTCATTACAGTCACTGGATCTATTATGGTCCCCATTTTCAAACTTATTACAATCACTGGACCTATTACGATCCGTATTTTCTGACTTATTTCAATCTCTGGACCTATGACGGTCTGCATTTTCTTGACTTATCACAGTCAACAAACTTATTACAATCTACATTTTCCTAACTTATTATAGTCAATGGACCTATTACGGTCCACACCTTTCCTGACTTATTACTGTCAATGGACTTACTACAGTCCATACTTTTTCATGACTTATGACAGTCAACAGACTTTCTACAGTCCATACATCTTCTAAACCTTTTCGTACCCATTGCGATAAGAAGAAAGTCAAAAAACCAAGGGGAAACTATTGACGAACAAGTAACTCACAAGAAGCATGGGGAGACTAGTCGCATCAACATTACGCTGCAACTAAAAGCCTTGGATTATCATGAAGACCCCACACCGGGAAGTGCCAACCACGACTGGTCAGGTATCATTTCTGAACCCCACTACTCTTTTAATCGTGGGACCATACTGATCCCATATCGGAAGTGATCCCCACGAGGGGCAGCCTGTGACAACGGGATTTTAATCCTCACCTGCGAGTTCGATGATGAAGTTGTAATTTATTTTCCTTTGCTAGTCTTCCACTTTGACAAGGTCTTGGAGGTCACTACGCTATAGATGGCATGTCGCAACAACAAAAAAATGTTGCCTAAAGTGCCAAAAGTGTTGCGAAAGCACTTGTTGCAACACTTTTCCATGAAAAAAGTCGGTAATGCTTCCCTTGCGAAAAGTCATTTTCGCAACACATTAATTTTTTTCGCAACACTAAAAAATGTGTTGCGACAAGTGACTTTTCGCAACACTTTTTTAGTTTTTGCAACGCCTTCTATTGTGTTGCAAAAAATACCCGTCGTTGTCAACGTTAACACCCGTTAGTTTTTTTTCGTAACACTTTTGTTGTTTTTTCGCAACACTTTTCTTATAACACTTTTAACATATTTGCAACACCATGTCCAGATTTCGCAATATTTTTTAAAAACACTTATTTTGCATTTGAAACACTTTTTGCGCTTATTGCAACACATTTGTAAAACACTTAATTGATGTCATAATTCAAAAAAATTGAAATTCATTATTTTATAAAATTCATAATGCATAATATTCAATTGTATACAAATTCAAACAAGAACTAAAATATACATAATATTATACAAACTAAACATAATGCTACTAAAAATTTATAGTGTTTCCGAAAGATTCTCAGCAAATCTTTATACATCTGAAGTTTAAAACACTTACCATGGGTGTGAAGCATTGCTCTTATCATCTTCATAAGCATATTCACAACCTACATTATAGAAGAACAAAAGAAGAATGTTATTACTTGGTTCCTCTTCAGCAGAGTCAACAAATACTAATAAGTATGAAGCATGGGTAAATGAATTAGATACCATATCTCGGATCCAACTCAGGTCGATAAGAAATTTTTATCACCATAATTTATTATTGCAATACATCAAATCAAGAGTAAATAGAAAAAAAATTGATCTTACTTTTCAGGAGCAGTTGAAAATAGCTCATCAAGCTTAGTAGGTCTTAGGGCTCCATGCTAGTAAAAGTTATGATCACAGTATTAGGACAAAAAATATAGGGACATTTGAAGTTGAGTAACATCAGTATCTATATATATAGTTAATGAAATCAGATTCTCAATTTATTTGTATAAAAAATAGGCACAACCACTATTAAGGTTGAACGACTTTAAATCTTGTAGCAAGCCTAACAGAGAAGTAACGATCGAATCTAATCTACCAAGAACGATTATTTTTCATGAACATTATTGGCATTCTAATATTTTTTTTATGCCTAGACCATAATATTAAAATATTTTTCTAAGCCAGTGTCACCTACTATGTAGATTGTGAACCAATTATATACTTCAAAGCATTCATTTCATAAATCATACACATGCAATACATATGCAGCTATATACCAAGGAAAGTGTGGAAAGTGAAAGGCCAAAGTGTGCAAATGAAGGCCTAGTTACTGAGTAAAACTTTTACTAATTCAACTTAACCAAAATTAGTTAACATATTAATGTGATTAAAGAAAAAGATAGAGAGCAACAATAACTTACGCCACTCAAGAATATCACTTGGGGAAGGACGGGCAACAACGTGAGAAACTAGTTCCTGCAATTTAATTTTAGAAAAAAATATGAAATTCCAGGTTGGCAACAATAAATCGCCTCTTGAACTATTTATAAACATGTCTAACCCTATACTATGAGAGTGAGAAATTCATCATCTTGTTTCATTAATGTCTTAAACATTTTAAAAGCTTTCTAGTCTTATATCCCGGGTTCCATAGCTCATCTTATTTGTTAAAATGCAACATTCAAACTAAACTCAAGGATGTGAATGCGCCAAGAAGATAACTAAAAATGTAACTCAACTAGAAAACAGCAGTAAAAAAATACCTTACACAGTGCCCTTTATTCCTTCTGAAGTCGCTTGACACAATAACATTTTACCGCATTTTGTAGTGCTATCATATAAACAGTTTGTCAATCCTGATGCTGCCATAATTAAGATTAGAGAGCAAAAAAAAATTGGATGACGAAAACAAAATGCATCACAAAAAGAAAATTACCATCCTAGAAGCAGGAGGCATTCCATATTCGAGAGTTGTTAAAAAGTCATCGTTAAGCATTCTCTGCACCATCAACATCTGATATGGCTACTCACTTCTCATTGTGCTACCTCACTTGTTCTTCCAAGTGTTTTCTCTGCCACCGAATCAAATTGTACACACTTTTAGAATCGTAATTTCGTGTTTGCCGAAGAAAAGAAGAAAATGCTCAAACCACAAGAACATGATTTAGATATGGGTGATAGACCACAAGCCAATATACATTTTAAAGGAAACACATCCACAATCTTCGATTTCATTTAGGCACTCTTTTCTGGTAGTAGAAGAAGACTAAAGAGCATCAACATTAAAAGCAAATGTTTAAACTCAGAGCCCTGTTACGGAGTACAATCTATAAGAGTTTAAGCACTTTGAGGTGTATTTAAGAAACTATCATCTTATTTTAGTGCAATTTCAAGCCATTATACTCGAGTTAAGTTTCCCACAAAGTAGTCTTCAATCTGTAACTCTTTCATTGCATTCTTTGAACAGAAAGTTTGGACAAGAGCTGACCTTCCATGCCAACAATGGTGCCATGACTTGAACGGTGATTAATAAGATAAGTTGATTTCTCAATTCACTTTTCCAGGACAGATCAAACAAATTTTTTATGAAGTTCAGTGTCATAGATAAGTTCACCATACTTTCACCTTGTATATAGGCAATGGCTTTTCTAGGTTCTGGCTTACATTGAACCTTAAAGAAAAAGAATTCAAATCCCATTAATCAAAACTAGCAATGATTTGAAGAAAATGTAACAAATATTAGAACTTTATACAAAATTATCTCACTAGCTTCTCTTTCATCAAGTCCATATTGCACTTTTATCATACACTTAACATGCATTGATGAAAACAAACAGAGAATGGGAGAAGAAATCAACTTTTCTAGTTGAAAAAGAAAGGCTCAATTTTGAATCTGAAAAACTTAAAAGAAATCCCAATCTTGGGAATTACAAGACAATTTTTAGCTTAAAGGAAAAGATTTTGGAGTTGAAAAGAGGAAAAGGAGGCAACTTTATAAGATAGAAGGAAAATAACTTAGGAAGACGTGTGATTTAAGGGTTTTTGACTTAATGACTTTCATTATAGCATATGAGCGCAAATAAGTAATACTCTAAGTAATTGCTAAATTAAAAGAAAGACAGCTGTACATTTCAGTTAATTTCCTTCGTGGAATGCAAATTTGAACTTCCATAGAAAAAAATTATAGAAGGAATAACACAATTTAAGGCCGCTTAGGATGAGTCATTGTGTTATGAACATGCGCTTAGCCGCTTAGGATGTTGTAATGGAGCCTTATACTGTATAATCTTCAAGAAAAGAAAAATTAGATGTCTTTGACCAGGACACAATAAATAGAAGTAATTAAGAGATAGCCCCAAAATCTCAAGAGCTTGTTAGGAGAGAATTCTAAGCTTCATAAACTGTTAAGGTTGCTTGGTGAAATATTACATGATTTTGATTGAATGGAACTAACCTTAATTAACTAATACAATACAAATAGAATCCTAGTATTCTACCATAAAAGTAAATCCTAAATAAGAGCCAACTAACAAGGAAATGCTAATCAAAGCATACATACCAAAAAAAATAGGACAGTAAGACAAATATTATGGAAATAACATGAGATTTCAATATCGATCTTATGATCATTGGCAAGCTCAAAAACACAAATGAAAACATGGCCGATACACATTTTTCTTGAGTAATCTAAAGTAGGATTAGCTCGAAAAAATTTAGCACATGCAAATCAAATATCATACCTGCAAGTGTCTTGGCAGCTTCTTTTGACATAACCACCAAAACTGAGCAAAGTTCTTTAAAATCTTGTGGTTGAATGATGTATGCTAGAAGGGACCTTCAATCATAACAACAAAGTTAGTTACCTAAAGAGGTATATCGGTTATTGTTTTCATAAAAGAGCATTTCTACCTCTTGAAGTATGTTGATCTTGAATAGACACCTATTTGTTCCATACGTTATCCATGGTCTTGTTAATCATGGGAACATATTCATCGTATTTTGATATCCATCCAGCAACACCTGCCTTACCAAGCACCCTAGCCTGCATGAACATCCAATCAGTTTGTTAACAAGTTCAACTTCGGAGAGAGATCTACACTTCAGCAGTATATGCGCATAAGGAATCTCATTACTGGTATGTCATTTATTAACCTAACACTCCCAATCTTATCCGGGTAAGAAAGCATGGTGCAGATTGCAAAAGTAGTCAAATATATTTATCAATTGCAGTCTAAATCAAATTGATCATATTTGAAAACCACCAAACCAATTCCTTGAACTCTAAATTATTTCTGAAATAATTAAATTTACGAAACCTTAAGTTTTCATCAGCATAAAGGATAGTCGAAAATAGCAACATCATGAGCAATACCCTATAGTATACAGATCACAAGATTACAGAAGACGAGGTGCACAAGAAAAAAAATAAGAATACCCTAAGCTAATTCAATGGTAGGAATAGAAAGATGAGGAGGAAAAGAATAGAAAATCGTAGGCTGATACGTCGTTGCCTTCTTCAATAGTGTACAATCCTCTTTTATACCTCAATTTTCCTCTACAGCCTCCTTTGATTAGGGATTTGTTTCACTCCCTACCTTCGAATGGATTCTTGTTGCCGGGATTGAGAGGGAGCTCTTTGTTTAGCGGTGACGAAGGAGAGGATCATGTGGAGAGAAATGGAGGGGGGATTTACTAGGATAGCTATGGGGGAGACAGCGATGCGAGCGAGTTTTAGATTGAGCTGAGATATCGGATTGGTTCCAGGGAAGAGGATGAATTGATGGAGAGGAATTATTTTTTAATTTTTAATTTTTTTATTAATTTTTTCTTCAATTAATAAGCGGAAGATTTCCCGCCCGTCAACTTTTCACTTTTTACAGTATTTTTCGTAACGGTTAGATTAAGAGTGTTGCGATGAAAGGAATTTTAATCTACAAACATATCTATTGCAACACTTTTGAAACACTTTTCATAATGTGTTTCAAAAAATCCTTTTTTTCTTCAAAAATCACAACACTTCAATGCAACACCAGCAATTCTGGTTGCGACAGGCCATCTATGGCATAGTGGGTCCTTGGGAGAAGCATTCTCGTTTCTTACGAACCTTAGCTATTTTTTAGGTCATCTCATAAATAAACAAGTCCAATTTGAACCAAAGTCAGATTAAAAATCCAACTTTGACACCGATGTGACTAATATCGGTACCGATGTCACTAACATCGGTACTGATGTCATCAATATCAGTACCGATGTTGTGATATCGGTACCGATATCACGTCGGTACTGATGTCATTTTGTGACACCGATACCTATGTCGATATGATAGTAGTAGCCTAATAATTGCAGAATTCCAGAAATTATTTGCATAACCCAACTAATTGACACCAATCACCTTCCACACTGTTAAGGTGGCTAGAAAAGTCCCTCCATAATGATGGATGGGACATTAGTGGAGAGAAAATGGAGAAAATGTCAAAAAGTCTAAGTGTAGGCTTTTTAACTTGGATTGAAGGGAGCTCACTATAAAATGAGACTCACATTCTGCATTTTGGGGAGGGAAAAAGACCATAAAAGATAGGGAATATCAGTATATTTCCAGGAAAAAGAGTTCATTTAACAAAATTTAGATTTTCATGTCCTTGGTTCATATGAATGACTAAGCTACTTTCCATCACATTTGTTACGTCTTGAATCAGTAAAATTTAATAAAGAAATCATAAACATAATCCCTAACTACACGAAAATCATTTCACTTTAAGTTTGTGGCGCAACACTTGCCCCGTTACTCGGTTTTCTCAAGCCAAACTGCTTTGACAACCAACCAAAGAAACAATGAGGGTTTCCCGGAGGAACTTTGTGGATCTCAAAGAAGTGGATTCTCGACTACGAGGTAAGCCTTTGAGTTCCTAGAGTTTGTGTTTTCATTTATATGCTTTTCTTTTCGAAGTTTTATTTTCTTTTCGATTATCTCCGTTTTTGCACACCAATCTATTTTTCATGAATTGCGGTATGATTTCAAATTTGTTTTAATATTTTGTTTACATAAACATATTCTACACATCCTAAGCTTTCCGGAATGATAAAGATCACTTAAATCGGTTAAGTATAGCAAAAGTTATGATCATTTGAATTTTAAGATTTGTGTTTTGCTGTTTCTATTGTTTTTTTTTTTTTTGTGTTTTCTGGAGGTCTAAATCTACGATGCCAATATCGACGTTACCCACATCGGTACTGATGTTACCAATATTTTTGCAATGCTGACACGGATGTTGCAATGCTGACGTCGACGTTACCTCTTTTTTTCCTAATACAAGTTTATATATTATGCATTAATTATGGGTTAATTAACCAAAATAATTTGTTTACATAAATATATCAAGAGTAATATAATAATTTTATATTAATCTTTTGGATATATTCTAAGAGAAAATTTAAATACCGGTTCCCCTTTAACCGGGGTAAAATTATTACCGTATTTGAATTTCCTCGGAATATATACAAAAGATAATAATTATGTTCATGAGCCTTGAATTATTTATTACTTCCATTTATTTGTAAATAATTAAGTTTAATTTAGGAAACCCCCATGAAAGGAACCTCGTTCCTGGATATCCGACCCAACAAAATTCACATGTGGCATTTTCATCAATAAAATGAGTAACATACTTGTATAAAAATAAATCATTTTTATAACGAAAACCACGAGCCTTTGTCAGTACTTTTTATTTAACTAGGCCACACGGGTCTTCCAAATATTAAAATCGAACATATTTGGTGCATTGGCACGTATTTGTGTTGTGAAAATATTTTTGTACTAACCTTTGTGGATGCAAGTAGAATAGGTTAGATGTATGCCTAGGATTTTATTTTCCTTCGAGTATCACACTTTTTAATAAAAATTATGTATTTGTTAGATCGATTGTATAATAGGATATTAATGTATTCATTCCCCTAGATCTCATGTATTTAGGCTATTTTGTAATCCCCATCCCCAAAGTATGTAAATAATCCCCTCTAGACTAGGCGCATTTATTTTCCTATGTGTTTACTTTCCGCACTTATTTATTGCTTTCAGTATGCATGCTAAATATAACTCGTAAACAATTTATAACGGGATATCATAATATTGGAAAATGGTAGCCAATTGCCTAATATGGCTTAAATAACGACGAAGTAATCAAACTCATCCGGACCCAAATCTCTATACTGCGGTATCGTTTAGGCTTAATGGATCTAGGTTGTACCGAATTTCCTGGAAGAGCTGATCCGGGTGGCGACTCTGTATAATGTAGGCTAAAGGTTTAGGCCTCAAGTCTTTGGAATCCATTCCATAACAAAACACATTATTTTCGAAAACCTAGCGCCCCATGTCACGGGGCCGGTGCCTCGAGGCAACCTCATGGGTGGAACGTCATTCGCTCACTGAACTCTTCCAAGGAAACTTTTTCACCATAAACCTCCTCAGCAACATCATCCAAAGGCTAATCAAGAAAAGACTATTTGTTCTTCCTCCATAGCACATAGAAAATAGAATAAGCCATGTGTGAGCGGACAACACGGAGCGGTGGGCCGAGAGCACACGATTTCATAGGCGCGGTCCACCGGGCTATTTATGTAAAAAGCACTGGGTCATGGGAACCGGGAAAGGTTGAAAGAGAGAGTGAAAATGTTTTTAGATTGGTTCAAACCCGAATCCGCCGTCTCTTAGTATGGAGATATTTTTTATTTTTATCGAATTATGACATAACAAATAGTCATAACTACATTATATGTAATGACATTTTAAAATCATAACTAATTATCAAAATAATGACAAATACTATATAGCATCATAAAAATACATTGCATTACATGACAAAAACTTAATAACGTCACTGTAAAATATAGGTTTAATGCATCTGCACCCCCCTGAACTTGTCCAAAAAGAGCTATTGCCACCCTGAACTTTGAAATGTGACAGATAGCCCCCTATACTTGTCTAAAATGCGTTACATTACCCCCTCGTAAAAATATCAGTTTCAAGAACAAGAAGATGAAAATGACGGGCTAAGAATCGATACAATATTATGATTAATTGAAGAAAATATTTAGAATAGAGATGAAGTTTTGAAGAAAACGAAGAACATATATTAGGGATTTTGAATGGTAAGAATTGGAATGTTATGGATTTATTTTATTCATTTTCGATTCCACCAACATACTTCATGTGCGTGTATTTTGATGGTCATCCACGTAGCAAGCCAGGTCAGCACAAGGGGGTTAAAATGATGCATTTTAGACAAGTACAAGAGGCTATCTATCACATTTCAAAGTTTAGGGTAGAAACATCCCTTTTTGGACAAGTTCAGGGGGTTGTAGATTCATTAAGCCTAAAATATATTACATGACAAAATTAAATTTGTCACACTATTGTTTTTTCAAAGATGACAGTTTGAAATGACATAACAATAATTTTTTTATCATGACAATAGTGTTGTCACTGTTTTTTTTATTTTTATCAAATTGTGACATACATTATATAAACTGACAATTTTAAAATAATAACTAATTATCAAGATAGTGACAAATACTATATAGCGAATACATTACATTACATGATAAAAACTTAATAACGTCGCTGTAAAATATATTACATGACGAAATTAAATTTGTCACATTATTGTCCAAAGATGACAATTTGAAACATCATAATAATAATTTTTTTATCATAAAGATGTGTTGTCATTGTCTTTTTTATTTATATAAAATTGTGACAAAAAAATAACCATAACTACATTATATACATTGACGTTTTTAAATCATAACTAATTATCAAAATAGTGACAAATACTATATAGCGTCATAAAAATACATTACATTACATGACGAAAACTCAATAACGTCGCTGTAAAATATATTATATGAAAAAATAAAATTTGTCACATTATGATTACTCCAAAGATGATGATTTGAAACGTCATTAAATAATAATTTTTTATCATGACGATTGAGTTATCACTAATTGACTTCACCTTGTCATAATAAGTATTTTCCTCCAAAATTGTTCTAAAACTTTTTGCCTCCAAAATTGAAAGAGATGTTTTTCATTTATCAGCACAAAATTACACAATTAGTGACAATATTGATAGAGACAAAAAATTAATTTGTCATTAAAATATAACAATCATGACGTTTTTATTATTTATCACAATAATGCTACATAATATGACGAAATTATGTGCGTAGTGAAATGCATAATTTCTTGTAGTGACACTTCGAAAATAAATCTAGGTCTAAATGAACGAATGAAATGGCGTTATTGAACCTGTTCCAAAAGGAAAACCATTAAAGTTAGTAAAATAATATCCCAGTGAAGGGTAACTAACTTTAACCGTTCGAGCACCTTTCAGACTGATTTCGAGTTCACAAAATTCTCAAATATATGTTTTATGTTACTAAAAAAACTCAAATTTTGAGTCTGAATAGTCTCCACTGACCCTCTTGAACATAAAACGATACTTAAAAACTTTTCGAACATTCTGCCTCATTTCGTCTGGAATGCAATGCCGTTAACGACATTACTAATATCATTAACGACAAATAGAATCAAACAGTTTTTTATGTTTTGGCATTTTACACCTTAAGCATATATACCATGTATAAACATGTGGGACACGACTCAAGGAATTCAGAGGCTCACCCCGTAGCTGTGAATCCACCTCGCTAGGTTCATGAAAATCTCCGGAAAGTCCTCTTTGTTTCTTTGGTTCGGTTTGAGATTTTGTTGATGAAAACAGTTTAAGTGAAGGGTAAGAACTACCCTTGAGGGAAAATCCTAGAATATGTTAATCTTGACAAGATGGAGAAAGGAAGTAGAAATCCTTCTTCTATCAAGTTTATACTTTTGAAAAAAGGCTTGAAATGAGTTAACTTGTTGAAAATAAAAGAAAGATATAGGTTATTCCCTATGAGTGAAGATACTTATTCAGAGCACTTATACCAAGTTCTATTAAGTTAGAACTCAGTAAAAGTGATTATAGAAACTCTAAACCTCAAAGTTTGCTTAACAAACACAACTCAAATTTTTTTAAGTGAAGAACTAAACCTCAAGCTTGCTTAAATAACTCCCAAATGTCCCAAGTTCATGCCATTTCCATGAACTTACACTCTCTAATTCTGAAATTATGAGTCACTATAAGCTAAAAGAACTTAACTTAGTTTCCCAAATGTTAAAGAACCTCAAAAACACCCCAAAACACACAAAAAAAACTTAATCTTTGCTTAGAGCTCTCTTCCTTCCTTTCTTCTTGCATGAAAATGAGCTCCGTCCTTTTTGAAACATTAAACTCTATTCTTTCCTCTTACTTTCCTCTTTCACTTTTTGCTTTTTGGCTTTTGTCAATCCAAATGCACTTGTTGGATAGAAAGTGTCCTAGGTAAGGTGTGGGGGTGGTGTTGCAAGAAAAAAATCCAAGCATGTGGGTAAAATTGCCTTTTTGGATGAAAATTGTAGAAAGTGCAATTTTAGTTCTGCTATAATTGCGATATCGTTAATGATATGGGGCCATGTAACAACATGTCTCTTTAGGCTGGGCTTTTTGAATTAAAATGGATTTTAAGGAAGGGAAGGCCCAAAGAAACAAAACAGATTTTCTCCATACGATTTCAAGACCCTGCAAAATGTAGAAAGCTAACAAGGGAAAAAATTACAACTTCATCATCAAACTCACGAGTCAAGAGCGAAAGCCCGTGCTCACAGGCTGCCCCTCATGGGATCATTTCTCATATGAGATCAATATTATCCCACGATTGAAAAGGTAGTGTGGTTTAGAGATGATACCTGACCGATCACTGTTGGCACTACTCAGGATGGAAACTTCATGAAGACTAGAAGTTTTTATCCTAGTGTGGCGTTCTCAAGAACTAGTCTCTCTATGCCCCTTGTAAATTGTCGGTTTGGTAATGGTTACCCCTAGAAGGTTGACCTTTGGCTTGTTGCTACTGTTGGAACTGTTAAGGGAAGGACGTTAGCCATGTGCCTCCGTTCTATTGGTTGGGAATCCCATGTGAAGACTATGGAAAGTTTGTTGGTTGCAAAAAGGTTAGAAAAAGATACAGACTGTAGAAAGTCCATTGATTGTAAAAATTTGAGAAAAGATGTGGACTGTAGAAACTCTGCCGACTGTAAAAAGTTGAATGAGAGGATGGACTACAGAAAGTTCATTGATTGTAAAAAATTCAGATAAGGTTACGAACTGTAGAAAGCTCATTGACTGTAAAAAGTCAGAAAGGTATGAATTGTAGAAAGTTTGTTGACTGTCAAAATTCTGAAAAGGTTCAGACTGTAGAAAGTCCATCGACTATAAAAAGTTGGAAAAGGTTCAAACTGTAGCAAGTCTATCGATTTTAAATAGTAGAAAAAGGTTCGGACTGTAGAAAATCCATTGAATGTAAAAAGTCGGAAAAGGTTCGGACTATAGAAAATCCGTAGACTATAAAAAGTCGGAAAAGCTTCGGATTGTAGAAAGTCCGTTGATTGTAAAAAGTCGGAAAAGCTTCGGATTGAAGAAAATCTATTGACTATAAAAACTTGGAAAATGTTCAGATTGTAGAAAGTTTGTTGACTGTAAAAAGTTAGAAAAGGTTCAGACTGTAGAAAGTCTATCGACTTTAAGAAGTTGGAAAAGGTTCGAACTGTAGAAAGTTCGTCGACTATAAAAAGTCAAAAAATATTCGAACTATAAAAAGTCTGTGAAGGTGTGAACTATAGAAAGTTCATTTATTAAGTTAGAAAAGATACGGACTGTAGAAAATTCGTTGATTGTAAAAAGTCGAAAAAGATGTGAATTGTAGCAAGTTCATTGACTGTAAAAAGTTAGACAAGGTTCGGATAGTATAAAGTCCATAAACTGTGAAAAGTCAAAAAAAGTGCAGACTATAGAAAGTCCGTTCATTTTAAAAAGTTAGAGAAGGGTAGGATTGTAGAAAGCCCGTTGATTGTAAAAAGTCAGAAAGAGGATGCAGACTGTAGAAAGTCTATTGACTGTAAAAAGTCTGAAAAAGAACGTGGACTGTAGAAAGTCTATTGATTATAATAAGTTTAAAAGAGGATGCAAACTATAGAAAGTTCTTTGACTCTAAAAGTCTGAAAGAAGACGCGGTCCATTGATTGTAAGAAGTTAGAAAGAGGATGCGAATTGTAGAAAGTCCGTTGATTGTAAAAAGTTTGAAAGAAGATGCGGACTATAGAAAGTCCATTGACTGTAAAAATTTGGAAAAAGGTGCGGATTGTACAATGTTCGTTGAAGGTAAAAAGTCTAAAAAAGATGCGGACTATATAAGTCAGTTGACTTTAAAAAGTCGAAAAAAAGTGCGGACTATAGAAATTCCATTAACTGTAAAAAGCCTAAAAAAGGATCTGGATTGTAGAAAGTTTATCGACTGTAAAAAGTTTGAAAAAGATGCGGATTGTAGAAAGTTCGTTGACTGTAAAAATTCAGAAAAAGGTGTGCAGACTGTTGAAAGTTTGGCGATTGTAAAAAGCTTGAAAAGGTGTGTAGAATGTAGAAAGTCTAGGAATTTTGCGGACTGTATAAATTTTGCGAAATGTAGAAAGGTGAATGCCCCTTGTGAGGTTACCTACGATTGATTGTTACCATCAGAATCGCTGGCGAAAGGAAGAGAGCCGGGTGTTTCATGCCTTTGAAAATACGTTGACTATAATAAGTCTTTATCAAAATCCGTTGTGGGATGGTTGGCAATTTCGATCGGAATTGTATGCCCCTTTTGAGTTGACCATTGGTTGATTGTAACCCTCAGAACTGATGGGAAAAGGATGAATATCATGTGCTCCATGCCTTTGATGGTACATTGACTGTAATAAGTCTGAAATAGATGCCCCCGGTGAGATTGATTTTTGACTCATTGACCTTATTTGTCCACTCATAGGTAATCTCTAGCTTTTTCTAGATTTCCTATGATGTCTCGCATCCTGAGACCCTGTTAAACTCAGTAAGATCTGGCGCACAATATAAGTAGTTAATTGTTGTGGCATTCTCCTTAAAAAGCTTCAAATCAACATCATCGTAGTCCTCTAAATCTACAAGGACACGAATTCCATTCCTCACTATAGTGGGAACTCTAGGGCCAAGCTTGATTACGAGCCAAGCTTGCATGCTTTGTGCCTGAATGAAGTTTTTCATGTGATTTTTCTAGAACGTGTAATGATTACCATCAAAACGAGGTGTCCTAGTAACAGACATTCCATCCTTTAAGAGAACTGCCTGAACTGACCTAGAATTGTAGTTGTTATAAGCCATTTATGGCTCTTGACTCAAAGACGGTTAGTCAATAAGTTGAGAAACCTCTCTGATACCACTTGTTGGTCCTTAGAAAACTTGTAAACAACCGTAGAGGAGGGGTGAATGCGAATCTTGGTTACTTTTTAAGATTTATAAAAAATGTTTAACCAAGTTAAGTTTTTATATGCGTGCTGAGTTGATATGAAAACTTATAAAAAGCTCAACTTCGTTGGCACAGTTTATCTACAATCTCTTGCTGAGTACTCTACTAAGCTAGGATTGGTTTTTCAAGCAAAATACTTAACAGAGATAGAATATGAAGGAGCTGGACACAATAAAAGCTAGAGCGAAAGTTCAGATTTTCAAAACCTGAATTTATACTGGTTCAGCCCTGAGCCTACCTCCAATCCTCGAATACCTTCTCTGAGCTTTTTAATCCACTAGTATTCATTCCTTATTTAGGCGGAGTAGCCTTTACAGCAGGTAGACACAAATTTTATAGAAAGTGCATTTCTTTCTAACTACCACTGAGCTCAGTTTGGGTACCCTTTGATCGCAAGGTTTTGACTCTATTTATTTTGAGGGCTTATATTCTGTGATGATGCCAAAAACCTTATTCCCAACTTTTCTACCGATAAGATAAAAGTTCAAAATACGAACAGTTGTTGTCAATGCCGGTTATCAAAATAGAAAAATGGTGACCACTGCAAGTATACAGTTTCGATGAAGTTTTAAAAGATATTGATTCCACGGGGAAGGAATTTAGTTCTAAAGACCAACCAGAGTTACGGGGTAAATGAAAATATGGAATTTATATTGGAGGGGTTTGGATGATAGACGGATGAATGGATAGATGTATGAACAGACTAGAGAAGATGTAAAATATAGAGATATTCCTACGAACAAGTTTAACAGAGAAAAACATGCAAAATCATCAAGAATATTTCTTACACTAGATACTTCAACAAATAAGGTTCTAGATGCCCTAATATTCAATAATTCACCGCAGAGCAACACATGAAATGACTTTTCTAAATCTAGGGTAAACGAATTATGACACTTATAAGAACCTGGATAACTATATTACTATACTTAATACGGGTCGCTCTCACATAGCCATATTTAGCAAGTTACCATTCCAAAAATGTTGGCTCACTAAACAACGTTATAATCACAGATTCAGTGATTATACACAATCTTGTTAACCCCGAAATCACTCTTAAAGTTAACTTGAAAGCATATAACTACATTTATTTAAATGACGCAAAACGAATTACTCGTTATAATACATAGACATATCATAAACTTCGAAATAGAAAGTATAAGCAGAAAACAAAGTAAAGTTGTAAGCTATGCAAGTGAAAGCTAAAGTTGATCAAACCGTATCCACTCTTTAATGGGAGTCATCAATTCTCGCAATTCCTGCGTCTACTTTGAATCCGTTCTCGACTCGTACAAAATCTCCACTAGGATGCTATTCTTTGTAAATGTAGAATAAAAGAATGTTGAAGAATGAAAACTTTTATTGATAAGTGCTTTGCAATTACACTCATACAACAAAAGCTCGAATTTGTGTAGAAATATAGTGATCGAAATAGGAATCGAATCACTTATACATTTTTCTCACTAAGACTTTGAATGTAGCGAAATCTAGATATTACACTCTCTATCTATACACGCACATTATCATTCAATGCCTTCTAATCATTCAATAACCATCCACCACGGCACAACACACGAAATTATGGAGTTTGGAGCCCTATTTATAGAGTATGAAGGGTTGCATCTGTTCAAACAAAGGGTCGTATCCATTGGCGAAGAGTTGCACCACTTCATTGTGATTGGTTGAATTAGTTTGATCTCATATACAATGGAAATGCACATTTTCATGATTAGTTGACTTCCAAAAGGTATCTTTTCGTCTGACAGTTGATGGCGGTTGATCGTTGTTATCCGATGGTTGAAAGAAGAGAAGAGTTGACCAGAAACCATCAAGGTCGCGAACGTGAATGTATGTCATGACCGTAAATACTTAGTTGGCAACTTTCTATTGTGAAGGTTAACAAGTCGCGATTGTGATATATGTGTCATGATCGTTACATGCTTTTTTCACATGATTCATCTTTGCGATTTCTACCGATCTTTGACATCTTCGATCTTTTGATAATTCTTTAAGTTTCATGCATCTTTTTGCACCTTTTTCACTCTTTTTCCATAAAATTCCACTTTTGTTCATTTTACTTCCAAGATTTACCTAGTTTCTGCATTTGCATAAAAAACAACTACATACCATGTGAAATCTTTTATATGAAGTATAAAATGAAACAAAACCATATGTTTAATGATTGAAAATGTCATGATAATAAGTGTAATCATACACTTATCAGCTGCACTCTTGGATTTACAACCGTGGAAGGCCCCGGGACATGATGGATTTCAGGCTGGCTTTTACCAAAATTTTTGGGCTGATTTAGGCGATCAAGTTTATGAATTTGTAAGAAAATGATTTCGAGGGGAGGTGATTGAGGAGTGGGTTAACCGAGCTGTGATCATTCTTATTCCAAAAACAGATAACCCTCAGAGATTCATAGAGATTAACCCCGTTAGTTTGTGCACGGTGCTTTACAAAGTAGTTACTAAGGTGATTGCGAATCGGTTGAAGAAGGTTATGGCAATTATTGTCCTTCCGAATCAATCAAGTTTTGTCTCGGGGATTCACATAACGGATAACATTCTTATTACCCAAGAGATCATGCACTCTATGAAGATTAAGAAAGGTTCCTGACGAATCTTATTAGAGGCATAATGAATTTCTTGGTTAGCTCATCGATGCAGATTATGTGGAATGGATCGCCTATGGAGGTGTTTAAACCAAATAGAGACGGGCGGCAAGGGGACCCTATGTCTCCGTATCTATTTGTTTTATATATGGAAAGGCTTGCGCACGGAATCATACAGTCGATTGAGAGGGGGCTATGGAAGCCAGTTATGCTAAGTCATGGGGGGCCTTCGTTGTCCCATTTATTTTTTCCAGACGATATGCTCCTTTTTGGCGAAGCTAGTTGTGAGCACGGGATTTTTACGCCCGACTCGCGAATTCAATGATGAAGCTGTAATTTATTTTCCCTTGCTAGTCATCCACTTTGATAGGGTCTTCGAGGTCCTCGGGAGGAGCGTTCCTCGTTTCTTACAAGCCTTAAATATTTTCTAGGTCACCTCATCAGTAAACAAGTCCAATTTGGACCAAAATCAGACCAGAAATCCAACATGGACACCGATGTTACTAACATCGGTACCGATATCATCGTTACAGACAGACCAAAAAATGCAATTTTTGCATTAGTTGGGTCAAAAAGACCTAACTTTAACCCATAATTGGTGGAAGAAAATGGGTAGAAAAGACAAAAAAAAAGAGGTGGAAAAGGTGGACTTTTGGATTGAAGGGAGCCCATAAGGGCTTTTTTTTCAACAAAAATGAGAGGGGAGCACGTAATTAAGGGAAAAAGAGAGGGTGGCTGAAATTATCAATGGGAGAGAGGGGAAGAAACTCATATCAAAGACAAAGAGAAAGAGGAATAGATCTAGGGAGCATTAGGGAGCATTTCTCTATGTGTTCTTGAGAGTTCATCATCAAAACATCAACTTTTCACCTCCAAAACTTAGAATTTCGAGTTTGTTAGATTAAATCCTTGAGGTTTAGGCTTGAATGGAGAGTTTACAATATCTTTATCACTCACTTGAAGGTTACTACACCTTCTAAAACATATACTTTGGCAAGGAATGGATCCCTTCCAAAGATTTTCGGTAAATCACCAAACACAACCAAAAAGAAACGAGGAGAGCTTCCCGGAGGACTTCATGGACCTTGAAGAACGTGGATTCATGACTACGGGGTAAGCCTCTGAGTTCCTAGAGTTCGTGCTTACGTTTATATTCTTTTCTCTTTGAAGTTTCATGTTGTTTTCGGTTATTATCGTTTTCTGCGCACCATTCTGTTTCCTGCGATTTTCAGTATGAT
>CATIWQ010022258.1:0-41542 GCA_949673415.1 Euphorbia schlechtendalii | reverse complement strand
CGAGAAAATGTTTAAGTGATTCGAATCCTTGTTTCGATCACTAGATTTCTCTATATTCTCGAGCAATTGTTGTATAAGTGTACTTGCAAATCACTTATCAATAAAAGTTTTCGTTCTTCAATATTCATTTGTTCGATATTTGCAAAGAATAGCATCACAGTGGAGGTTCTATACAGGCCGAGACCGAATTCAAAGCAGACACAGGAATTGCGGGAATTGACAACTTCCATTAAAGAGTGGATGGTGTTTGATCAACTTTAGCTTTCACTTGCATACCTTACAACTTTTCTTTGCTTTCTACTTATACTTTCTATTTCAAAGTTTATGATATGTTTATGTGTCATAATGCGTATTTCATGTTAAGTCTTTTATATTAATCAAGTTATATGTGTTGGAGTTAATTTTAAGAGTAGTTTCGAGGTTAACAATATCGTGTATAATCACTGGATCTGTGATATAACGCTGTTTAGTGAGCGAACATTTTTGGAATGGTAACTTGCTAAATATGGCTAAGTGAGAGCGACCCGTACTAAGCATAGTATGACGTTGTCCAGGTTTATATAATTGTCTTAATTTGTTTGCTCTAGATTTAGAAAATTCATTTCATGTGTTGGTCTGCGGTGAATAATTGAACATTTGAGTATTTTGAATCGAGTCTGTTAGATTATTTTAGTGAATTGTAACATCTTTGCTGAACTTGCATGTTTTCTTTGCTATCCTTATTTCGTAGGCAAAATCTATATATTTAGATTCTCTAATCTTTGATATCTATATTTACTCATTCTTCTAACCCTCCTATCCAAAACCTTATATTATTTTATTTTCTTTATTTTGTCATCCTTATTGATCTTTAGACTTGGTTCCTTCCTTGTGGGTTCGATATCTTTCTACATCGCAACTGTATACTTACAGGTAATCATCATTTTTCTATTTGATAAGAGGTACTAACAACACCTATATTACATGAACAAGTTCTTGGCGCCATTAATACATAGCCAAATCTTGTGAACAAATTATTAAACTTATCAATAGAAAAGTGGCGAACAAGTTTTTGGCGCCGTTGCCGGGGATGGTAATAGCGTTCTAAGGATCAAATTTCTGGGGAAGATAATTTTATTCTAGAGATTTAATTTTTGGAAAACGTGCAATTATATTTAATATGTTATTTCAATCTATTTATTTTTATTATTTATATTATCTTGTAATTAACATATTTTTCTTGCTTATTAATTGAGTTTTCTTTCTAGCGTGTGCATGCCAAGTAGGCGTAGTTTGGGAGAAAGTTTGGCATCTTTCGAAACAGAAATAGAACAATTTGGTAGGACAAGAAGATGAGAATATAAGAGATAAGAAAGAAGCATGGCTAACAATCAAGACCAAGTTGAAAACCCAAATCCAAATCCAAACCAGGTTCAACCTCAACCAAGGCTTATGGATTATGTTATTTCGACCATCAATGGTAACAATCAAGGAATTGCTAGACCATCGATTGATGCAAAACAGTTTTGAAATAAAACCAGCATTACTTCAAATGATTAGCAACAATGTCCAGCATTATGGTCTACCCAATGAAAATCTGAATTCTCACATTAGAAACTTTTTAGAAGCTTGTGATACTTTTAGAATGCCTAATGTCCCTGAAGAAGCAGTTAAACTTTACTTATTCCCATTTACACTCCATGATAAAGCGAAAGTTTGGTTGAATTCACTACCCCCAAATTCAATCACTACCTGGAACCAATTAGCCCAAGCCTTTCTGACTAAATATTTCCCTTTAGCAAAAACCGCAAGACTCATTAAAGAAATCACTTCCTTTACCCAAAAAGATAGTGAATCCTTATACGAAGCCTGGGAACGTTATAAGGAACTTCATCGAGTTTTTCCTCATCATGGTATACCTCAGAATGTTATTCTGCAAACTTTCTACAATGGAATAAATCATGCAACGAGAGGAGCAATTGATGCTATGGCTGCGGGATCTCTTATGAATAAAACTAGTCAAGAAGCTTTTGCACTTTTGGAAGATATGGCAAGCAACAATAGTATGTGGCCAGTGGAAAGAGCACAAGTAAATATTACTAATCCTACTCATTCACATTCTGCATCTACTTCTTCTAGTTTAGTTAAAAAGGTCAATGAATTAGATTCTATTTCTATTATGCAAGCATAAATATATGCTTTATTTAACAAGATAGATATTATGCATGTAAGTAAAAATAACCCTTTGACATGTGAAAATTGTGGTCAAATCGAACATACAGCTTTTGAGTGTAACTTTAACCTATGTGTAGGGGAGCAATTAAATTATATTCAAAGTTAAGGGAATTCTTATAACAATAATGGAAATAGTTATAGAATTTCTAATTGGAAGTATGGTGATAACCAACAAAAGAATTTCCAGAGTACTAATAGAATAGGGCAGTTAACAAGTAAGATAGACAAGTTTCTAGAGGGAGTTTGTAATAAGCAATTAGAGTCAGAAGAATGTTACAAAAAGTTAGAGAATAAGATGGATCAAATGTTTAAAAATCAATCATCTTCAATTCATAATTTAGAGATACAAGTTGGTCAATTAGTGAGTGCTATTCCATCTAGAGGAAAAGGTCATTTACCTAGTAACATAGAACAAAGTCCTAAGGAAAATGTGCATGCTATAGCTCTTCGAAGTGGCAAATTACTAGTTGAACCAAATCCTTTGGGTATGCTTGCTAATGATGTTGTTGAAGTGCTAGATGAGTATTCAAGTAAATCTGATAACAGTGCATGAGCGGATGAACAACCTAAATCCGGAAAGGTTAATCCCCCTCAACCACCATATCCACAAAGAATGAAGAAGAAGAATGAGAATAAGCAATTCATCTAATTCATCAACAAACTCAAAGGCCTAAAAATAAATCTTTCATTTATTGAAGCCATAACTCAGATTCCTAACTACGGTAAGTTTATCAAGGAACTTTTATCTCAAAAGCATTGTTTAGAAAGAATATCAAAAGTATCTTTAACTGAAGATTGTAGTAAAATAATAACTGCTACAATTCCCACTAAACTAAAAGATCCAGGAAGTTTCACAATTCCGTATAAACTTGGAAACATTCCTTTTCCAAAATGTTTATGTGATCTTGGGGCTAGTATAAATCTTATGCCTTTATCAATCTTCAAGGAGTTAAAGCTTGATGATGAAGTTAAAAGGATAAATATGGTCTTGTAATTGACCAACCAGTATATTAAACATCCTTATGACATAATAGAAGATGTGCTAGTTAAAGTGGATAAATTTGTTTTTCCAACTAATTTTGTTGTGCTAGATTTTGCATATGATGAAAAGTGTCCTACAATTTTAGGAGGACCTTTTATGCATACTGGCAAAGCATTGATTGATGTTTTGGAAGGCAAAATTAAGTTTAGAATAGGTGACGATACTATTGAATTTAATATGGGTAAAGCTGATAAATATCCTATGGATTAAGATATTTGCATGAAACTTAACTTAATTGATTCTTGCATCCAAGAAGTTGTTAAGCTAGAATTCATTCATGAATATAAAGTCGAAGGGTTGAAAAATTCCTTCGATCCTTAATTCTCTTATATTTTCCTACAATTATATATATATATATATATATATATATATATATATATAGTATAATATAGTAGTATATTTTATTTTGTGTATATTTTTAAGTTAGTATGTTTTCAAAAATAAAAGAAAAGAATAAAAACTTTTGGATTTTGCCATATCGCGACCGCGACATGTATCGCGCTCGTGATGTATTTGATCTGAACTTTTTGTTTTTGAGTAAGAGAAAGTCACGATTGCGACTTACTCTCGCGATCGTGACCTTTGCGATCTGCATAACAGTTATTGCTGTAACAGCTATATTCTAACGGTTATATCTAGAATATATCCGTTAAAAAGTGATAATTATCCTTATTTCCCTATAAATAACCTCTTTTCATGTTTTGTTTTCACAAAAACTCTTATTCTTAATCATAATCCTTTGCAAAATCAAGTTTTCTCTATTTTTTCGAATCAAACACTGTTATTTCTTTGTTGATTTTAATGGCTCCTAAGAAGTCTACAGAAACAAAAGGGAAGAACAAGTTGGTCAACCAATAAAATAAGTATGGATGTCCCTTTCCGATTTATAGTGATGAGGAAGTGGAAAGATACTTGAGAATCAAGAACTTCAATTTTTACGATACGCTTTTCTACAATCCTACTTTTTCTATTGATGATAGGATTCATGCAAAAGTAGAGGAGTATTTCTCGCTATTTGGATTGGAGATGTTTGTGCATATGTGATTTCCTTTAATTTAAGAATGGGTCCTCGAATTCTTGGTTACTGTTGCTGATGATGAAAATATTTTGAAGAAGAAATTCAGGAATGAAGGAGAAGAATTTAAGTTTACAATGATGGATTTAATCAAGTGGTTTGGTTTGGGAGAGAATTTTGATGAAATTGAAAAAGATGAAGATTACGAGTTGATAGATATTTGGATAAAATTAACGGGATTGGATCGATACGATGCCAACAATTCGTCCAACAAGAACATCTGAAGCAATAGTCTTCTCTACCTACACAAGTTTATTTCTCAATGTCTTTTCTTTCGACATGAAACAACTAAAGTGTCAATGAAGGACTTGGAAATATTAGAGTGCGTAGTTTTGACCAAAGTTTTCAATGTATATTTTGGATTCCATTGCTAGTCTGACTACACTTAAAAAGATTAGAGTTGGAGGTACAAATACGATTTGTGAGATAATTTTGGGAGCGAAAAATAAATTGCCATACCAATATAATCCAAGGGAGAAATTTAATTTTATGGGAGGAGTTTATATGAAGAGAGAAGGATTGGTAAAAGAAGAAGTAGGAAAATTTACGTTCCTACCATATGAAGTAAGGATAAGAAAGCTTAGACCGACGATAGAGTCTACTACTCTAGAAAACCAACCAGAAGAAGAAGGTGTTGAGGAAGTTCAATTCGAGAGTGGTAATTTAATACAAGCCTTGGGAAGTACGAGCGATACTTGGAGGGGAAAATTTGTAAGCATGCCTAGACATTGCCTCCATACAGCAAGATGTCCGTCAACTGACAAAATCCAACATTTCATTGAACTAGAAGTTGAATACAAACTTCAGAATGCAAAATTTGGAAATATCCCCGAGTCCACCAGATTCAAGTTCTGAGGAGTAAACGGGTTCAATTTCTTTCCTTTATTTTATTTTAGTTATGTATTTAAAATTCTTTTTTAATTTTTATAGTATTACAAAATAAGGATATTGTGTTCTTTAGGTGTGGGGGGGGGGGTAATTGTAAAAATCCCGCAAAATACAAAAAAATTGAACAAATTAAAAAAATCGAAGAATATGAAAATTTTTCTTGATATTTTTGTTAATTATACATTGTCATTTCTTATACTTTACTAACATTTGTCCAAAGTTATTGTGAGTGTCAGGTATTACAAGTTTGATGTTAGTGTACAACATTTATCAATTTGGCAAGGATGAGTGGTGAGTAACATTCCAAAGCAACATTCCAAGTACATTTCGATATATATTTCGATGCAACATGAATTAGTATAAGTTATATAGTTTTAGTTTAATGCTTCCGATAAGTTTAAGTGGAGTAATATCTAATGGTATTCTTACTATGAGTTTTATATGCAAATCTCGAAAAAGTCCTATAAGTATTAAGTATGTTTAAAGTATTAGGAAACTATAGCCATAATACTTTGAAATTGATCAATAAAGGATGAGGTTATTAAAGAAAAATCAAAAGAAAGAGAGGATAACAAATGAGTTATGCAAAAGGTGAGGAATGGTACGAAGCAGAAACTGCAACCATTCATTGAGTGAAAAAAAGAAAAGAAAGCATAGCATGAAAAATGGGTGCAAAGTACAAAGTACTTCAAAAACATATGCTTAAAAGAAAAAAAAAATGAGAGAGTGGCATGGAGCATAAAATGCAACCACTGAGAGTGTATTAGCATCCTAGGTTACCTAAAAATTCCTTGAGAGAAATTAATCAAAGAGTGCTTTCTACGTCCTTTATACTTTATACTATGCTTAAGAGAAGGCAATATTCTAGTATGCATATAACGCTTATATGAAGATATTCGGTTGACTCTCCATTAAGAACAAAGGTACGCAACTAAACTATATAAATTGCACATTACTAATTTGTGAGAAATTTTGAACTTCTACTTGAAATATTTTTCAACGTGGAATGTGGTACTCACTGCAATATTCTTTCGCCAAATGAGGTACGAACTTGTTTACCATTTTATACACTTCTGTTGAATTTACCTTGAGGACAAGGCAAAAGTTAAGTGTGGGGGTATGATAAGTGTATAATTACACTTATTAACATATTAATGTTACATACTAAACACTATAATTTAAGTCATTTTTATACTTCATATAAAAGATTTCACGTGGTATGTAATTGTTTTTTATGCAAATGCAAATACTAGGTAAATCTTGGGAGTAAAATGATCAAAAGTGGAATTCTATGAAAAAAGAGTGAAAAAGGTGCAAAAAGATGCGTGGAACTTAAAGATTTGGCTTAGGATCGAAGCTATCAAAGATCGGTGAAGTCACAAGGAGAATTCTGAAGAAAAATACAATTCATGATCGTGACAACCATTCACAGTCGCAATCTATTCTTCTTCAAAACAGAAATCTATCAATCAAAGATTCACGGTCGTGACTTGTATATCGTGGTCATGACTTGGACGATTTTCTTGTTTAATCTTCTTAACTACAAACCGCCTGATAAGCATGATCAACCACCATCAACTATGAAAAGGTGCCTATCCATTGTGGATTGTATTAAAGCTTCTCAACCAATCACAATGAAGTGATGCAATCATTCACCAATGGAAAAAACTCTTCTTTTGGATAGACGTAACCCTTAGAACTTTATAAATATGGCCTCAAAACCTCAAAAATTTTGTGCAGCATTCAAGCAGCAAGGGGTGCATTAGAGTGCATGAGTGAAATATAGTGTGTGTATAGACAGAGAATTCGCTACATTCATAAATGTTAGCGAGGAAATGTTGAAGTGATTTGAATCCTTATTTCAATCACTAGATTTCTCTATATTCTCGAGTGATTGTTGTATAAGTGTACTTGCAAATCACTTATCAATAAAATTTTTTGTTCTTCAATATTCCTTTGTTCGATATTTGCAAAGAATAGCATCCTAGTGGAGGTTCTATACGGGGCGAGACCGAATTCAAAGCAGACGCAGGAATTGCGGGAATTGACAACTCCCATTAAAGAGTGGATATGGTTTGATCAACTTTAGCTTTCACTTGCATACCTTACAACTTTTCTTTGCTTTCTACTTATACTTTCTATTTTGAAGTTTATGATATGTCTATGTGTCATAATGCGTATTTCGTGTTATGTCTTTTATATTAATCAAGTTATATTCGTTGGAGTTAATTTTAAGAGTAGTTTCTGGGTTAACAATATCGTGTATAATCACTGGATCTGTGATATAACACTGTTTAGTGAGCGAACATTTTTGGAATGGTAACTTGCTAAATATAGCTATGTGAGAGCGACCCGTACCAAGCATAGTATTGACGTTGTCTAGGTTTATATAATTATCTTAATTCGTTTGCGCTAGATTTAGAAAAGTCATTTCATGTGTTGCTCTGCGGCGAATAATTGAACATTTGAGTATTTTGAATCGAGTCTGTTAGATTAGTTTAGTGAATCGTAACATCTTTACTGAACTTGCATGTTTTCTCTGCTATCCTTATTTCGTAGGGAAAATCTATATATTTAGATTCTATAATCTTTCATATCTATATTTACTCATTCTTCTAACCCTCCTTTCCAAAACCTTATATTATTTTATTTTCTTTATTTCGTCTTCCTTATTGATCTTTAGTCTTGAATCCTTCCCTGTGGGTTCGATATCTTTTAAAACTACATCGCAACTGTATACTTGCAGTAATCATCATTTTTCTATTTGATAAGAGGTACTGACAACACCTATATTATGTGAACAAGTTCTTGGCGCCATTAATACATAGCCAAATCTTGTGAACAAATTATTAAACTTATCAGTAGAAAAGTGGCAAACAGCTCTCAGCGGTGGTGATTCTACCTCCTTTCTACTTCTCAAAGTGATCACACTAAAATTTTTCCTTGAGTTTTCCTCCATTTTAGATGGAAGTTTCCCCATGTTCTCGATCTTGGAGAGAGAGAGCTCTATTTATGTCATTTTCTTTAACAAATTGGTAAAATTACCTTGTAACCCTTTAATTTGTTCATTGATTATCTCAAAACCTCTTGTGTGTACCCTCAGCGAGAGCATTGAACAAGTCATAAGGATTCCTTTGAGAGGAATTATTAAACTAGTGTTGATGTGTGACTTGTTATCGAGGTTATCTCGGCAAGAATGGTACCATATACTATGGAGGTCTCAAAGTGACTTGATTTTGTAGTTCATGCGGTTATTGGCAGTCATTATTGCCCCATCCCAATGCTAAATTAACTCACCAAGTGGTCTAATTCCTTTGTTGAGGTGTGACATATGTTTTCTTATTCCCATAGTAACCAATTGCATGGACTTGCTCAAATTCTATGTCACCAATACGAGGAAATTCATTTATTACATTATTGGTGTTTGTGCAAATCTCGTAAGCTTTAGCAACTTCATTCTTGACAGCCATGGCATCGACAAGCTTAGATAAGTTATCTATCTTTTCATTAAGTTCATAACAGTTGATCTCGCTAATTGTCCTTGAGGTAGATTTGTGATCACAGTCACCAAAGTGCTGCGCATTATCCATAATAGTCTTTATGAGTTCTCAAGCTATTGTGGGAGACTTGTTGATGAGGGCTCCTCTGCTCGATGCATCTATGATTGCTTGTCTAGTCACGGGGATTCCTTCGTAGAATATTTGGACTAGGGCTTGTGATGTGTAACCATGAGGAGGGTAGTAAGAGATAAGCATTTGAAATTTCTCATAAGAGTCATGGAAATTCTCGGTGTCCTTCATCTTTGTTATGCTAATATGCCTTCTCAAAGTAGTTGCTCTCATTGTTGGAAAGAATTTTCTAATAAGATTTTGGACATCTCTACCCATGTTATGATTGATCCTGGTGCTAGACAAAACTAGTCTTTTTTAGTATTTTCAAGAGAAAATGGTAAAGCTTTGAGCTTTACCAAGTCTAAAGAGATTCTCTATGGCTTCATCGTAGTGCATGTCATGTGCAATTGTTGCAAGTGTTTGTATGGATATTCAATGTCTCTCGTAGTGAACTTGGGTAAGCTTTCGATGAATTCAGACCTCATCTCAAAATTGTTGGCTTCAGCCTCCACCGGGTAAGTAATACATAGCAGATGTTGATTCATCGCGACCATTAGAAGGTCTTTAATCGATCGCTCTGCGTTAAACATGGTCACTATGGCTTGTTGAATTTCACTATCTGAGTCGGTCTGGTTAAACAGTCCTTTTATTAAAGTTGGGTTTATGCTAGGTCCTGTTGAAGTTTGTGTAAGATGTCAAGTTTCTCTTTCTTCACAAACTTGCCTAGCGTGAGCTCAACTGGATTTCTCAATTTCTTGTTCAAAGAGGAGTCGGTTGCCACTAGTTGTGACTCTGGTCATTCAAAGAAAAGAGAAACAAAGTTAAAAGGAATTGTTCCTCGATAATGATACTAAAATTTGTTGGGTGTCGAGACCACCAAAAATTAATCCCTATACTAAAAGTAACTTGTAGTTAGTGGTAACCAGGTTCGAATCCATAGGGAATAGTATTTTGTAAGTATTTCTGAATCTGAATGATTAGAGTGACTGGATTGCTATCTTTGAAAATATTTTGGGTTGAAAACTGAGAATAATGAGTAAAACATATAATTAAAATATTGACTCAATCAATTTAGGAGAAAATCATGTACCATAATAATCATTGGATAAGGGGTAAAATGGATCAAGACTTAGGTTTAGTTATATTAGCGCTCCGCACCGTACATCATTAACAACTCTTCCTTACTTTGTATGAGGATTGTGCTTTGCACCTCAATCACCTTCTTACTCACCATGACTTTCGACGTCACGCCAAAGAGCTCGCCGGAAAATATCAATGAATACTAGAAAAGCCTAAACTCTAACCGACAAGTATTCGACTATTTTATCTCTATTCTCGGTGATGACAGAGAGACTGGTGTCCCTCACTCCTTCTTAGGCACAATTACGGATGCAAAAGTTAGAGATAACACTAAATCACAAAGACTTACCTTGTGGCTGATCAGACCACAAAGAGACCGAGGATTCAATAATAATAGGTATCGAGATCGACAAATAAGTTACCTTGTGGATTTTTGTGTTTAAGTTAAGTCCTCACATTAATTAAAACATGGTCTTGACCCTTATTTGTTAAAGTCATTGAGAATTTAACTAGTCAATACTGAATTTAAAGGCAACAAAAAGTATAGGGACCAAATATAGAATATTGTGAGTAAAGTAAAGGAACTTATGAAAAACATATTGTAAACTTGAAATAACTTGAATTAAAAGCATTTGAAAGAAAAACAACTTAATTGGATTAAAAGCAAGTAAAATAATTCTAAGAGGAACTGAAAAACTAAAAATGAAAAAAAATAGTCATAACTCTTAGCTAATTTGGACTTGAACTTTGACTACACTAAACTACACAAAACTGAACTCTTCTTCTTGTGGATTCGGACTATATTTATAGCAAAATGGCCAAATCTATTGCTTCTTAGTATTTGTCTTTGATTACACTTTTTTTTCTTTGGCTTTATGTTCTAGTCGTTTCTTGGAGATAATAATGATAGAGTCTTATCCTCTCATTAAGATATAGTTTGTGAAGAAGAATAACTCTTCTTCAAATCAAAACTGCTTAAAGATAGACTTTTCCCAAACTGATGATTATCCATTGACTTTTAGGCTCTTATCTTCCAATTGTCTATGTGTTTGACATTCTGGAAAATTCTAGAATTTGCGAAAATCATTGGACTAGCTTCTACTCTTGGTGGACACATCGGGATCTCTGTGAAGTGTAGTTTTTTGCCGTTTTAACCAACTTCCATCCAAATCACGTAAAGAACCTGAAATGATAGAAAATAGTATTAACAAAGCTTATAAAGTCTAAAACATGCTTATGTAGATGTATAATTAAGTATAAAAACATTTTGGATTTACAACCTATCAACTGGAGACACAAAGAAGATTATTTTTCCTCAAGAAACAATTTTCACCCAAGTCAAATGGGGTGTTGCTGAAAGGGAATTTGGGCTAGTGTACAAGGTTGATTATAATGGAATTATCAAGAAGCAAAGGGTGATTAAGGAGCAAAACCTAAGGAATTTTCTACTCCTTGATCCTCCTTGCAACTGAAATCACTGGAAAGTCATACCTTGTCTTTGCCAAGCTAGTAGGTAGTATTATCAGAATGAAGCTAAAAGGTACTGAGTTGAGAAAGAAATGAGATGAGGAGAGCATTAATATCCCATAAGATTAGGAGTTTTCAAGAGATTATGGCCCTAGAGAAATCAAGGCCTCTGGTTTGATATGGAGGGTAAGAGCTTGCCATGAGCTTTTGACCAAGGTTCTCCTACCTAAGACAGGGCCTCTCTCAAGTTGCATCAAATTCAAGAGAAGTATAGTTTACCACATGGTGAATGGGAAGTAATTGAACTAACATTTCTTGATCCTTCACCTTCAGACCAAGGTGACTACTACGTTTCACTATGGGTACCTCATCACAGCCATTGTGAAGCCCTGGAAATAAAGGTGGAGGACTATGAAATGGCTAGAGGATAGCATCTAATTCCTTTGAGGAAGGTTTTTGATTTTAAGCACTTTAAAGAACTTCACTCTAGATACACTAAGGCCCAATACTTAAAATTGAAGAAAGTGAAGGTGGTACCTACTATTATGCCTAAGGATGTGCTGAAAGAGGATGAAGACTCGGAGATTAATCAGGTTGAAGAGGATTCTGATGAAGAGACTGAAGATGAACTCCCTTTTAAGGCTCATTTATTGAAAGTAAAGACCATAGTGAGTCTATTGGTAAAGAAAGCTACGCCCAAGAAGAAGGCTAGTCTAACCAAGAGAAAGGCAACAATTGTGCCTACTAAAGCTCAACCTAAGAAGAAGCTAAAGTTGAAGACCAAGGGTGGGAGGGTAGTAGAGGCCAAGGAAAAGAAGGCTAAAGAAGAAAAGGAGGTTGTCAAAGCATCAAGCTTGCCAACTCCAAATCTTGAGTTTGTAGAGAAGGTTCAATAGATGATAGCTTCTGAAATATCTGAAGAGCTAAGATAAAGGAAGAGGAATGCTGAGGAATTGGATCTTGACGCTGACACAACTTTCCAGTAAGTTGAGAAGAAGCTCCTCAAGGGAGTAAAAAATAAGAGGAGTGTCTCTATTAGCCCTAGGATAAAACTCCAACTTGTAGTGAGTGATGAGGAAGTTGAGGAAATAAGCCAAGAAGCGTTTGAAGAATTACCACCTCTTGATGAATCAACAAAATCACCCATTCTCACTAAAAAAGCTTAGTTGCTTAATGCTGATCCATCCTTGGATTAAACATTCAGCCCACAAGCAAAAAATATTCACCCCTACACCTACTACTTCCACTTCTAAGCCTAATTCTCTCCAACAATACACCAACACTTCTTCACCACCTCAAACTACTGCAACTGAACTCATTCCCTCTCCTAAAAAAGCTTCAACACCTCCTATTGTAAATGCAACCACTTAATCTCCACCTCCCTCATCTAAACATAATGTATAAACTGACCCTATTCCCCCTTCTACAAATTCTCAACCTACCCTTTCTTCAAACCCAGTTCCTACCACTTCAATCCCTTTCATTGGGGAAGTTCCTCATACTGACAACTATGCTTGAAAGGAAATGTAGAGGTGATCGAAGCTTAGGTAAATTTTATAACCAAGGAAGCAACCCTCACCAGCAACAATCAGGTTCAAGGGGACTTTGATGATAAAACTATCTTAGCTAAGATTAGAGAGCTGGCAAGGGCTAAATACCTAGCTCTCAAATTTGATGTTGAGTTAGATGTAACAGTTACCCAAGTGCTACTGTTTGAAGAATTGATGGATAATGCCAAGAAGAAGGATGAAATTTTAGAATTTGAAGACCACACAAGCATCCCGCTAGAGTTTGTCTATTTTGAAGAATTCGAGCGCATTAAGGGGAGTTTGTTCATAGTTTGCAACCACCTTGCCAAGGAGAGTGCTAAAAGTTTGGTAAATAAGATGCAAATAATCTTGAATGGGCTGACTGACTCTGTTGCTCAACTAAATGTAGTAGTCTCATCTATCCCCACCTCCAATATCATCACCAATACAGTAGTAGGAAGAGTTAAGGGTAGTGTGGATAATGCTACCATGCAGCTGAGCAACATTCATGTTGTGCTTGCGGATTAGGCTACTCAAATCTAAAAGTTTGGTGAAGAACAAGCTGACCAGCACAGACAAGCTCCTAAAGTCAATTTTGGACAAGCTTGACACAAGTAATTATGTGTTGCACAATATGTGTAACACCATGGAATAGATGTCCAAGTTGATTCTCGCCTATGATATGAAGGTTGATGATATTATGAATAAAGTGGATAAGCCCGTGCTGAATGCTAGTTAATCAAAACAGTAATTGAACATGGAAATGTTCCAAGGCGGAGTTTCAAAACTTAAAATTAACTAAAGGATCTCTTAAGCATGCCATTATTGATATAATCTAAGTTAAAATATTCCATAGATGCTTTTAGGTTTATAAAACTTATAAAAGAAACCTAGCATCTATGTTTAGAAGATTACCAGTTGATGCATGCTTCTCTTTCTTTTGGATACGGCTTTCCCTTAGAGCAATTTGGCAGAACTTTGTTAGCACGAGCCTCCAAACTAGGATGGCCTCTACGATTGATCCACATAGATTTCACCGACCAAAACCTCGTTGAGAAAGAACTCGTTAGTAAATAGTAATTCCTAGATAGCTCGAAAACCAACCCGAAAATAAATTGAGAAGACTCGCCTTAGAAAGAGCCTTCAGAAGAATTCTTCATTATTTGGAGAAACTCATGAAGGATCTTGTACAACAAATAAAGAAAGAGAAGTTGAACTCAGAGAGAAAAGCTGAGGTGCAGTGTGGAATAAAGAGGAGATAGAGGCCTATATATAGGGAAAAAGGAGGAGTGTTTGACTCCCCCTCAAACACAAAGTGGGATGGGAATATTCCCATCCCACTAAGCGGGTTAGCTGCGCTGGTCACTAGGATCCGTGGGCTAACCTGCGGGTCTTTCACAAGGCAAGCCCTTGCCAGCATGCCTTGTGTCGCAAGCATGGGCTTGCGGGTTTCCTAAGCAAGCGCTGCCTGGGCTTACAGCCCGCTATCACATGCGGGCTTACCCTACACGCTCACGAGGTAGCTACGTAGGCCCCACTCTGAACAAACCATGTTTATTTGGGGCCCACTTGCAACAAGAAAACTCCCTTGCTCTATGTGAGCAGATGACACGGAGCGATGGGTCGAGAGCGAGCAGAGGTGAGAGGCGCAGTCCACTAGGGTGTTTTAAAGGTACCGAGTCGAGGACCCGGAAAAGTTTTGGTAGAGAAAGTGAAAACGTTTTTAGATTGGTCAAACCCGAATCTGCCATCTCTTAGTGTGGAGTCACCACCTGGATTAGCTCTTTCCAGGAATTAGAGTCCTATGTGGCTTAACGTCCAAGGGACGACCCACTAAGACAAGGAGATTCTGGTTCGGGATAAGTTGCTTATTTCTTATTTGACCACATTATATTACATCTATAGAAAACCGTATTTCTTAATTGCGCATATTCACACTTAAGTCATTTTGAAGTTATTATGCATGATTTAACGTATGTGCGGAAAATAGTAAATCCATACACAAAGTGGTAAATAAATGCGGAAAAGTAAAGATTAAATGTTACATAACCTCGGGGGATGCAACCACCTGCCTAATCTATTAATTACATTTCCCAAAAATAATATTTGCAATACCCGAAAGAAAATAAAATCCTAGGCATACATCTAACATGCATCCACAACTGTTAGCATGAGATATGACACAATATTTACACATATGTTCGATTTGATTTTGAGAAGGCCCGTGTGGCCTAATTAAAACATCGATGGTTTAAAGTTCTTATTTTAAATAAAAATGGTTTATTTTTATTTACACATATGTTGGTCAATTTTTATTAATGAAAATGACCGAAGGTAAAATGTGAGGCATGTTATTTGGGAATAATTTGTATTCCCTTTGTGGGGGTATTCTAATATGAATTTCCATTAATAAGGAAATTATAGATGATTACAACATTTAAGTTCACAGATAAAATTAGAAAAAGAAGCAGAAATCTGTAATTCTAGGAACTCAGAGGCTTACCCTTTCGGCGTGAATTCACTTCGGCGTATCCGTACGATCTCCGGGAGCGTTCCTCGTTCATTTTGATTTAATTGTCGTTTGAATGGAAAATAAGTGTTTATTTATCTAAAAGATAATCAGACTCGAGTTCAAAATTTGTTTTAGATCCGAGAATAGCTGAGGATTTAAGAAGAAATAGATGAAAGAAATTTGATTTGAAAATCAAAAGTTTTGGAATCCAAACGTGTTTTGAATTCAAATTATAAAAGAAAATTTGAAAGAAAATATTTTTGTAGTTTTTTCCTCTGAAAATTAGATTTTTCTCTAAAATTTTGACCCCTGTTAATCCAAAAAACTCCCGATATATATATGGATCGGGCTGGGCTCACTAGAAATTCTAGTGAGCTAGTTGGAAATTGCAGCGAGGTGCCTAAATTTCCAGCACCCTTGCTTGGAATTTCTAGCATTCGCTGGTTCCCAGAGAGCCCTGTTCGGTTTGATTTTTTTATTTTTTTTATATTTTTATTTTTAAATTTATTTTTTTTATTAATTTTACCAAAACCTTTACTTTTCAAAATAATTAAAGTCCTTAACACAAATCGGCGAGAGGAACATTCTCATTCGGAGATCTTCAGATAATCGAAATTTATGTAATTCGAGGATAAAAATCTGGAAAAGACGTCATCATTGAACCAGCGAGCTGGTACAAAATCTCGTGCTCACACTCTGCTCTATGCAATTTTTCCCTATTTTCTTTTTATTCCCGTTAATTATTAATTTGGTCCAACCAATTAATAATTCTTCTAACGAATTCGACAACCGGATATTCTCGGCATAAACCCAGTCTATAGGTTTTTTACTTAGTCTGATAAAGACCCAATGTGTGTAACCTCATAGGATCCCAAAGTATTGAGACACTAGAGGTTAACCTAAACTTGGCTTTCCATGCGGGAACCTTTAGGCTTAGTGTTCAAGACTGATATGGAACCAGATAGCTCTAGATGATCAAATGGGCTTTCTAGCAAAGGTGTATGATCCCCCGATACTTAGAATGTCACGTGCTTGTGACTTTATCTAGTTCTGCAATAGTAACCAATATAATACACTCCTTACATCATGTTAAGTACCATCCAGTTTATTGAGCTCGGATTAAGTGTCAGCTTATGTAATAATCGTAGCTATCCTGAAATTAGACTTGTTCACGAAGAACACCACTCGGCCATTATGTATTAAGATTGACTAGAAACACGTTCTATCAATCTTATGATTAGAGGTTTATGAGTGTGTTACTTCAATAAGGGGCCCTAAGGTATATCTCCCACTATATCACTATATCAAGAGTGATGGATCCCATCTTGACTAATTGGCTTACCAACATGTGATCATCACTGATCGCTAGGGTATGAATAAGCATGACCCAAAGTATAGCAACTCCTACACAAGGTAACCAGTATCTCAGGTCTAAGGATACTTTTACTGCTACTGCAATAAGACATGACACCAACACATGGGTATAGTTATTTCCGAGTGTCTGTCTTATAGTGGTCTCCAATGTATTACCTGAATACATTCATGTGTTAACTTAAGCTACCACCTTCAACTCGTGAGATCGGCTGCTTGGATTTGATACAAGGAGTAAGCCTAAAAATGTTAGTCTGTTTGTTCCATTGATGTCCAGTCTCAATGAAACTATGACTAAGGATATTTAGACTATTCATAGTAACACATATGTGCAGTACTCACACCACATAGCTCCCACTATGTCCTCTCACTTTTTCGCTATGAAGTATTCACGAACTTTGTCTCATCACTGCGCATATACATATTTAATACTATACATATATCATACCATCGAGATACATAAATAAATTAAAAGCACTGATAAGCTGTTCGCCACTTTTCTACTGATATGTTTAATAATTTATTCACAAGATTTGGCTATGTATTAATGGCGCCAAGAACTTGTTCACGTAATATAGGTTTTGTTAGTACCTCTTATCAAATAGAAAAATGATAATAACTGCAAGTATATAGTTGCGATGTAGTTTTAAAAGATATCGAACCCACAGGGAAGGAACCAAGTCTAAAGATCAATAAGGAAGACAAAATAAAGAAAATAAAATAATATAATGTTTTGGATATGAGGGTTAGAATGAAGAATGAGTAAATATAGATATGAAAGATTAGAGAATCTAAATATATACATTTTCCCATAGCAGAGAAAACATGCAAGTTCAGCAAAGATGTTACGATTCACTAAACTAATCTAACAGACTTGGTTCAAAATACTCAGATGTTCAATTATTCACCGCAGAGCAACACATGAAATAACTTTCCTAAACCTAGCGAAAACGAATTAAGACAATTATATAAACCCGGACAACGTCAATACTATGCTTAGTACTGGTCGCTCTCACATAGCCATATTTAGCAAGTTACCATTCCAAAAATGTTGGCTCACTAAACAGCTTTATATCACAGATCCAGTGATTATACACGATATTTTTAAACCTGAAACTACTCTAAAAATTAACTCCAATGCATACAACTTGATTAATATAAAAGACTTAACACGAAATATGCATTATGACACATAGACATATCATAAACTTCGAAATAGAAAGTATAAGTAGAAAGCAAAGCAAAGTTGTAAGGTATGCAAGTGAAAGCTAAAGTTGATAAAACAGCATCCACTCTTTAATGGAAGTCATCAATTCCCGTAATTCCTACGTCTGCTTTGAATTCGGTCTTAGCCCATACAGAACCTCCGCTAGGATGCTATTCTTTGCGAATATTGAACATATGAATATTGAAGAACGAAAACTTTTATTGATAAGTGATTTGCTAGTACACTTATACAACAATCGCTCGAGAATATAGAGAAATCTAGTGATCGAAACAAGGATTCGAATCACTTAAACATTGTCTCCCTAACACTTATGAATGTAGCGAATTCTCTAATTATACACACACTATATCTCTCTCATGCACTCTAATGTTTTCCCACTACTTCACTGCACTATGATGCACTAAATTTGTGAAGTTTGGAGCCCTATTTATAGAGTTCGAAGGGTTGTGTCTATCCAAATGAAGAGTCGTATCCATTGGTGAATGATTGCATCACTTCATTGTGATTGGTTGAGAAGCTTCAATATAATCTACAGTGGATAGGCACCTTTTCATGATTGGTTAACTTCAGATAGGTGTCTATTCGTTGGTAGTTGATGGTGGTTGATCATGCTTATCTGGTGGTTGGTAGTTAAGAAGATAAAACCAGAAAACCGTCCAAGTCGTAACCACGATATACAAGTCACGATTGTGAATCTTTGATTGGTAGAATTCTATTCTGAAGAAGAACATGATGCAACAGCGAATGGTTGTCGTGACCGTGAATTGCATTTTTCTTCAGATTTCTCCTTGTGACATCATCGATCTTTGACAGTTTTGATCCTAAGCCAAATCTTTAAGTTCCATGCATCTTTTTGCATCTTTTTCACTCTTTTTTCATAGAATTCCACTTTTGATCATTTTACTCACAAGATTTACCTAGTATAAAGATGCATAAAAAACAACTACATACCACGTGAAATCTTTTATATGAAGTATAAAAATGACTTAAATTATAGTGTTTAGTGTGCAAAATTAATATGATAATAAGTGTAATTATTATCATAACGCAAGCTAGCATCCGACGAGCAATTTTTGCTCACGAGGAAGCCGAACAGGCCCGACCCGCGAACATCCCATGTTCGTGGAGCCTACTCGCAATGGTAAAAATTTGCCTTGCACCTCCCCATGAAATTTTTTCCAAAACTCCTCTTTAAATCCATTAATTATTATTTGTTTCAACCAATTAATAATTCATCCAACAATTTTTACCCAATCTATAAGTTCTTTACTTAGTTTGCAAAGGCCCAAAGTATGTGACCTCATAGGATCTCGAAGTATAGAGCTGTTAGAGGTTAACCTAAACATGGCTTCCCATCCGGGAACCTTTAGACTAAGTGTTCCAAATGAGCTTGAATGATCAAATGAGCTTTCTAGCGAAGGCGTATGATCCCCCAATACTCTGAACGTCATGTGCTTTTGACTCTATCCGATTCTGCAATAGTAACCAGTACAGTACACTTCTTCTATCAAGTAAAGTACCATCTAGTTTATTAAGCTCGAATTAAGTGTTAGCTCTTGTAATAGAGGTAGCTATCCTAGAATTAGACTTGTTCACTAAGAACACCACTCGCCATAATGTATCAAGATTGACTAGAAACCTGTTCTGTTAATCTTATACTCTGATAAGAGGTTTATGAGTGTGTCACTTTAACAAAAGGCCATAAGGTACAAATCCCATTATATCACTATATCAAGAGCGATGAATCCCATCTTTACTACTCGGCTTACCAACAAGTGATCATCGCTATACCCATAATCACCCTTATCAGCCTGATCACCAAGGTATGAATAAGTATGATCCAAAGTATAGCAACTCCTACATAAGGTAACCAGTATCTCATGTCTGAGGACACTTATAATGCTACTGCAAGAAGACATGACACCAACACATGGATATAATTATTTCCTAGTGTCTATCTTATAGAGGTCTCTAATGTATTACCCAAATACATTCATGTGTTAATACAAGGTACCACGTTTAGTTCATGAGATCGGCTGCTTGGATCTAATCAAAGGAGTAAGCCTACACATGCTAGTCTGTCCACTTCATTGATGTCTAGTCTTAATGAAACTATGACTAGGGATATTTAGACTATTCATAGTAACACGTATGTGAAGTTATCACACCACATAGCTCCCACTATGTCCTCGCACTTTTACGAAATGAAGTAGTAATGGATTTCGACTTATCAATGTGCATATATATATTACTATACATATATGATACAAGCGAGAAACATAAATAAATAAAATAAATGAAAAGATGCCTTTATTATTAATAATAATAATATGAAATTGTTTATACATTATAACTAATTAAGATATATCACCCTAATTGCCTCTAAGGCATACATCATGTCTAACATATTTATAATAGGAGGGGAGAAAAATTCTCCCCCCATTTAGTAATGTGGGAATGAGATTTCCCATCTCACAAAGTGGGGTGACCACGCAGAGCTCTAAGCTCAACGGGTCAACCCGCCACACAGCCTACTTTCACGAGCTACGCTTTGCCTCCACAAGGTAATCCCTAATGAGCTTTCTTTGTCCCGTAAGTTGGGCTTGCAAGTTTTACCCTAATCCTAGCTTGTGAGTTACTGGTGGGCTTGCACTTTAGGCCCACGCAAGCGCTACCCAACAGCCCACCAATAGGCATTGGCCTTGTACCAACGCATGCTAGCATCCTGTGAGTAATTTTTACTGACGAGGAAGTTGTGAAGGCCCCACCCGCAAACTTCCCATGTTCGCTGAGCATACTAGCAATGGGAAAAAATTTTCTTGCATCTCTCAGTGTAATTTTTCCAAAACTCCACTTTAAATCCTTTGCTTATTACTTGGTTCAACCAATTAATAGTTCATCCAATGATTTTGACCAAATTTATAAGTTCTTTATTTAGTTTAGCAAAGGTCCCAAGTGTGTGAGCTCATAGGATCCCGAAGTATAGAGCCGTTAGAGGTTAACCTAAACTTGGCTTCCCATCTAGGAACCTTTAGGCTTAGTGTTCCAGACCGACATGGTACCCGATAACTTTAGATGATCAAATGAGCTTTCTAGCAAATGCGTATGATCCCCTAATACTCTAAATGTCATGTGCTTTTGAATCGATCCATTCTATAATAGTAACCAGTACAATACACTTCTTCCATCAGGTTAAGTACCATCTAGTTTATTGAGCTCGAAATAAGTGTTAGCTCATGTAATGGCCGTAGCTATCGTGGAATTAGATTTGTTCCCAAAGAACACCACTTGCTATAATGTATCAAGATTGATTAGAAACCTGTTCTATCAATCTAATACTCTGATAAGAGGTTTATGAGTGTGTCACTTTAATAAGAGGCCTTAAGGTACAACTCCCATTATATCACTATATCAAGAGCGATGGATCCCATCTTGACTACTCGGCTTACCAACGAGTGATCATCACTATACCCGTAATCACCCTTATCATCCTGATCACCAAGATATGAATTAGTATGATGAAAAGTATAGCAAATCCCACACAAAGTAACCAATATCTCAGGTCTAAGGATACTTGTATTGCTATTGCAAAAGACATGACACCAACACATGGATATAGTTATTTCTGAGTGTTTGTTTTATAGTGGTCTCCATTGTATTACCCGAATACATTCATGTGTTAACTCAAGGTACCTCCTTCAGCTTGTGAGGTTGTCTTCTTGGATCAAATCTAACGAGTAAGCCCACACATGCTAGTTTGTCAAGATCATTGATGTCCAGTTCAATGAAACTATGACTAGGGATATTTAGACCATTCAAAGTAACAGGTGAGTGCAGTTCTCACACCCCATAGATCCCACTATGTCCTTGCACTTTCACACTATGAAATAGTCATAGACTCTGTCTTATTAATGAACATATAGATATACGTAATAACATATATATAGTACCAGTAAGATATACAACAAATAATCATCTATAAATATTAATGATGCCTTTATTATTGATAACAATAATCTGAAACTATTTGTACATTATAAACTAATAAAGATATATCACCCTAATTGCCTCTAGAGCATACATCATATCTAACAATCTCCCACTTGCACTAGAGCTAGTTTCCCTTGTGCTTCATTCCATTATCATTAATATGCTTGTCATGCTTAACTTGAGTCAATGTCTTCGTTAGCCCATCCGCTGTGTTTTTGATTTACAGGGATGTATTCTAAGCTTGTATCCTTTCTAGCCACTATCTCCTGAATGAGATAATACTTTCTAAGTATGTGCCCGTTTCTCTAATGATACCGTGGTTCCTTTGCCTAAGAAATAGCCCCATGGTTATCACAATAGACCACTCTTGGATTTACAATGCTGGACACCACACCAGGATCACCAATAAATCACTTAAGCTAGACAGCTTGCTTAGATTTTTAAGAAGCAGCTACATACTCAAATTTAGTGGTTGAATCAACCATCATATTTTGTTTAAAAACTTGCATCAGTGTATCCCTTAAAAAAGAGATCACTTTCTCGATGAAAAACATATCCTTAGTCCTTCGTAAGTACTTGAGGACAGGTTTAATGGCCATTCAGTGCTTCTCACCTAAATCAGATTGAAATATGCTCATGTTGCTCAATGCATGTAAGATGTCAAGCCGAGTGCACACCATAGCATACATAATGGATCTTATAGTCGAAGCATAGGGTATTCCATTCATGCGTAGTCTCTCTTCTTATGTTCTCAGACACTCAGATTTAGAAAGGTTAATCACTTAAGATATCGAGAGATAACCCTTTCTTAACTACTCTAGCTTAAATCTAGCAAAACCTTGTCTATCATGGGAGATAACCCTTTCTGGATCTATCACGGTAGATCTTTATACAAAGTATAAAAGCTGCTTCTCCAATATCTTTCATGGATAAATTCTTTGACAACCATGACTTTATTATTTGAAAAAAAGGAACATCGTTTCCTATCAGCAATATGTCATTGATATATAATATAAGGAAAATGATCACACTCCCATTAGCCTTCTTATATACACAGGGCTCATTAGCATTTGACGTAAAACCAATTTCTTGGATTGTCTCGTCAAACCTAATATTCCAACTCCTTGATGCTTGCTTAAGTCCATAAATGGACCTTTGTAACTTGCATACCATCGAGCCATCCTAACATATAAAACCTTCAGGTTGTATCATATATACATCTTGATTAAGGTTCCCATGAAGGAATGCAGTTTTCACATCCTTCTACTAGATCTCATAATCGTTATGAGAAATGATGGCAAGGAGTAATATGATAGACTTTGACATGGCTACTGGTGAAAAGGTTTCATCATAGTCAATGCCTTCCCTTTAACTATAACCTTTTGTGACTAGCCTTGCATTTTAGGTAATCACATTACCATCCATGTCGATTTTCTTCTTGAAAACCCATTTGCATCCTATGGGCTTAATCCCACTTGGAGCATTAATTAAGTTCCAGACTTGATTTGCATACATGGAGTCCATCTCTAACTTCATGATTGTAAACCATTTATCAAACTCTGAGCCTTCCAATATCTCTTTGTAAGTCTTGGGCTCATCATTTCCATAAGGAAGATGTGCTTATCATCGATGAAATAACTGTATCGCTTAGGAACGATTGGAGCCTGACTTGACCTATGTAATGTTGGTGTGATAATAGGATATTCCATGCTTACAATTTCTTATGTAACAGGTGTAGGAACAATTAGTTGATTGTCTATTTGATCCTCTTGAGCACTTAGCTCAAGATTGCTCCCACTAACTTTCGCAAGTTTATGTTTCTTCTTGAGAAAATGTGCATTCTTAGAAATAAGTACCTTTTGTTCCTTGGGATCAGAAAAGGTATAACCAATAGTATTCTTAGGGTAACCTACAAAAAGACACCTATCAGACTTAGCACCCAACTTATCTGAACTTGTCCTCTTTACATAAGTAGGACATCCCAAAACTCTTAAGTGAGAAAGAGCTAGTTTCTTACCATACCACATTTCATAAGGTGTTTACTCAACCGATTTTGAGGGCACTCTATTTAGAATATAAACTACGCTTTCAATTGCATAACCCCAAAAGGATATACTGAGTTCTACTTGGCTCATCATGGACCGAACCATATCGAGTAGTTTTCTATTTCTCCATTCCAACACTCCATTATTTTCTAGTGTATAAGGAGGTGTCCATTGTGATAAAATACCACTATCCCTTAGATAATCCTGAAACTCTTAGCTTAAGTATTCACCTCCTCAATCATAACGAAGGGTCTTGAAACTTTTCACAAGATATTTCTTTATTTCAATTCTGAACTCTTTAAAGTTCTCAAAACTTTTAGACTTTTACCTCATTAGGTATAAATAACCATATTGCAAGTAATCATCAATAAAGGTTATGAAGTAGACGAAACCTTCATCTTTCTTAGCACTCATTGGACCATATACATCTGAATGTATTATTTTCAAAGTACTTATGACACACTGTCCCTTTCCTTTGAAAGGCTTCTTAGTCATCTTACCCTTTAAACAAGGCTCACACGCCCCATTGGATTCCCATTCCATTAGGCTCAAATCACAATATTTGTGTAACTTAGTTAAGCGAGTTTCATTTGATGACCTAGATGCTACACGTAAGAAGATTTCTCATTATATATCTTTAATTTCTTAGTGATGTTCATGTTTAGAATTTTAGTTTTAGTATCCCAGAACATAAATGACATCAATATATATTCCACAAGCATAAAATTATCACGTCGAATTTGACAATTATTATTAGAAAATAAAATCTTGAATCCATCTATTGCTAAATGCGACATATAAATAATATTCTTAGTGACAGTAGGAATATAATAGCAATTGTTCAAAACTAAAACAAGGTCACTAGGCAAATGAAGGCTATATGTCCCTATAGTAGTTTTAATAACCTGTGTTCCATTTCTAACTCTTAGGTCCATTTCCCTCTTTGCAAGCCTCCTACTATTCTGTAACCTTACACAGAAGTACATATATGAGTACCACAACCAGTATCTAATAACAATGTAGAATCATAAGGAATTGTAGAGAAACTCTCTATCATGAACATACTAGAACTAGATGCCTCCCTTGGCTTCTTCTTCACTTGTTCAGAAATTTGAACCTTGAAATCCTTCTTCCAATTTCCTGCCTTGCCACATCAGAAGCAGACATTTGTAGTTCCTTTCTTACTTTTCTTCTTCTTACTTATTTTCTTCTTAGCACTCAAACCCTTTCCAAAACGGGACCCACCTTTGGAAGGTTTGGTTTTCTCCACTAAAAGTAAAGCCTTAGGATCCTTTCAAATCTTAGGTTCTACTATTTTTAACATATTTACCAACTCGAACAGTGTGGCACCAATCTTGTTCATATAATAATTAATCACAACACTGGTTGAGTTAGTCACAAATTATGAGCAAATATCTGATAAAGAAGCAATAATCAGATCCACACATAATTCATTATCCATCACAAAACCTAGTCGAGTCAACTTCTCTATATATCCTAATAGTTTAAGAGCATGCTGAGGCACTAAAGTACAAGCTTGCATCTTCATACCAAACAAGAGTTTTGATGTATCAAATCTCTCAAACCTGACCTGCTTTGAGAAGAGCTCTTGAAGATGGAGAATCATGGTGTCTAAGTCCATGCTCTCATACTGCTTTTGAAGCTCAGAATTCATGGTTACCAACATTATGCATGCCGCCATTTTAGAATTCTTTCTATGCTTTTCCCATGTCTCATGTTCATTCGCATCAAAATAAGGGTTCTTCAAGAAGGGGCTCATCTAAAACATATGCTATCCATTCGGATTTGAAGACTATCCTCACCTCTCTGAACCAATGAGTAAATTTTGAACCATCTAGTTTGTTGTCAAGAATCGAGTGAAGGTTTATGTTTGGATTCATTGTTCAATCTAGATAACAAATAGAAATTTTTTAGACATTAGTATATGTACATGCATTTAATATAAGGTCTTTAATTAAACACGTATTTCATTCTATTTTATCGACATTCAAATAGCCCCTTCTATTGAATTCGAGAAACCTGGGCTAACCAATTTTCCTTAGTAGGCACAACCCATCCATTATGACCCCTGCCATAATAGGTCAAGCCATAACAAATGACCGTGGTTGGAACCCATCCATTTGCATTCCATGCAATTGCTAGTCTATTTGAGTTCTCTTTCTCGAGACATGCACATCTAATTGTGTGACTCCTCAAATATATCTCCAATCTAGCATTAGCTCCATTAACAGATAACTAACCCATTTTGGTTAAGGCTTTAACCCCATCTAGTCTCATGACCAAACACATGTTAAGGGAAAGCATGTTGTAAATGTCCTTACATCCGTTAATAAGGTTCGTATCATGATTTATGACGGGAAGACAATTCACCGCCTTAACATTGTTGTAGGGATTTTATTTGTGCAACCCTAGACTAGGACTTATACGATGGATATGATTATGATAAGGCTATTTGGAATTATTAATCTAAGGGAACAGGCTCAAGACTGGTACATCATAATCATTTCACTATGCTAAGACTTCACATAGCATGCTAAACAAACAAGGTCCATGTATAAGTTCTTGCACCTCTATCTATAAGTTTTAATCTAATAACTTAAACCATGGCTGTAAAACCATATGCAGAATCAAATCCCCATAACAAAAATCAACTAAGTCATAAAAGTCCCGGAAAGTACTAATGACATCCATCTAAAACAATTTGAAATTCATATGGAATGCAAAGGCACATAGAATCTAATTGCTTTAAGTCGAGCTACTGGTAATAGGTCTCATCATAATCGATCCCTTCTTATTGATTGTAGCCTTGTGCAATAAGCCTGGCCTTGTTTTTTACAACAACACTATCTTCATTAAGCTTGTTCTTGAACACGCATTTGGTTCCAATGATTGATTTTCATTAGGATTAGGAACTAGATCCCAAACATCATTGCACTTGAATTGGTCTAGTTCATCTTACATTGCAATCATCCAATAATCATCTCCTTTTACATTTTTAAAGTTCTTGGGTTCAATCAATGAGATGAAAGCTGGATGGCACATCATCCTATTGAGTTGACCTCAAGTCAAGACTAGATTATGAACATAATAAAAAATTCTCTTGATTGGGTGATTAATCTGATTTCTAATAAATCTTGGAAGACTTGGATCTAAAATAGGAGCCTCTGCATTGAAGTAGATTAAAAGATCTTCATCAACTTTAACTTCCTTAATTTTTTACTCTTGTGTTGGGTTGGGAAGCACAAAGAGTGGAATGTTAAGTCAATTTTTTGCTTGGTTTACTCCTTCATTAGCATCAAAGGGACGTCTACTTTAATTGTTAGTTTCATCCAAATCTACATGCATAGACTCCTCCAAAAGACCGGTTCTTTTAACACATATTCTACATGCCATACTATTACTTGAGTAACCCAAAAAGATGCCTTCATTAGCCTTTGGATCAAACTTTCCTAAATACTGCTTGGTATTCAAAATAAAACACCTAGAGCCAAAGGATATGAGATGACCAATCTTAGGCTTGCACCCTCGCCAAAGCTCACGAGGTGTTTTCTTCAAAATTGGGTGAACTAAAACCCTATTAATGATATAACAGGCTATGTTAACAAATTCTTCCCAAAAGTACTTTGGTAGATTGTTATCACTCAGCATGGATCGAGCCATCTTAACGATGGTTTAGTTCTTCCTTTCTACAACATTATTTTTTAGGATTATATGGAGCAGAAAAGTTGTGGTTAATACCATGCGCTGAATAGAATTCTTCAAAATGGAAATTCTCGAATTCACATCCATGATCACTCCGGATTCTACATATTATAATTCCTAGTTCATTCATTATCTAGTTACTGAGTTCGAAAAAAGACTCACAGGCTTCATCTTTCCTACTCAGCATGATTACCCATGTGAATCTCGTGAAGTCATCAACTACAACCAAGGAAAGTCTCTTTTCACAGGTACACAAAGAGGGCTAAAAAGGTCTAGGTGTAGGAGCTTCAATAGTCTCTTAGTTACTACATTGTTAAGTGGTGTAAATTAATTTCTAGCTTACTTACAAAGTTAACAAGCTGAGTAAAGCCTATCTTTTTTTAAGCTAATACTAATTGCTTTTTGGTTAATCTGGACTGAATGTTCATATTTATAACCCAAACTTCTATGCCAAAGCCATAAAATTTCCTCCTTAGAAACAAAAAAAAATTAGTGGAATAAGAGGATACGTTAATCATATACACATTGTTAACTCTTACAGCAAAGAGTATGGTGGAATCAGTCTTACAGTCAATAACAACTTAATGAGTCAAACGTAACTTTTCTAGCTTTTTCACAAAGCTGAGCTACGCTAAACAAGTTGAACTTTCCTTTGACAAGAGATACCTCTTCAATTGAAGGAGAAACACCTACAGTGCCGCTTCCAATAATCTTGCCTTCTTATTTATCTCTAAAGCTGACATTCTCATTTCTTTTACGCTCTAATGAGATGAACTAATTCTCATATCCTATCATATACCTTGAGAAACCACTATCAAAATACCACATTCGAATGTCATCAGTGGATCTCATGCTCACCTGCAAAACAGTTAAGTCTTTTTAGATACTCATGCCTTTGGGTTGGGTCCTCCCTTGTTAGCAATGCTTAAATTACTCAAGTCATACTCTTCATAATAACCATTTTTATTCCTGCATAACATAGTCGCATGTCCAGCTTTCCCACAAAACCACACATCACTTTTTGTTTAAGCTAGCTTGCTTTTCACTTTGGAAAAAATTTCTTTTCCTTTTTAGATTTGCGAGTTTGGTTACTTAGAGATGAGTTGTTAGCTAGAGGAGGAACCATTTCTTTCTTCAAAGCTGATAAATCAGCAATCAACTTATCTAATTGCTTAGTGAGCTTGCTATTATGCTCTCATGATACTTAGTTTTTTCCTGAAGAAAGCGGATATCAAGGGATAAGGAAGTAACGGTGTCTTCCAAATCCTCACATCTCCTCACTAGTTCTTTGATATTATTTCATTACTTATTTGTCAATTTCATCACATCAAAGAGTACTTGAGTGAACTCTTCAATTGAAAAAGGGATTTCCGGATGAACCTCATCTTGGGGGGTTTTCCCTTTGTTTCTCTCAATATTTGAGCTAGAAGCAAAATTATTACCATTTGAGGCTAATGCTGAGTTTTCACCTCTATCTCCATCAAGCAAATGTTGGTGGCATCATTCGCTTCTTCATCAGATGATGAAGATTCTTTAGAGTCATTCTATGTGGTCGTAAGTGCCTGATTTCCCTCCCCCCCCAAATTCTCCTTGAATATGTCCTTCTTGGATTTAGGATAGAACGATTGGATATGACCCTTCTCTCCATAGCCAAAGTACTTGATATCTTTGTGTATTCTTTATTTTATCCTTCCTTAGCTTCTCTTATGTGCTAAGTTTACTTCTTTTTGCTATAAAACTTCTTCTTGCTGAATCTCCCATCTTTCTTCATAAAGCACTTAAACTCAGCAACAATATTTGTTCATCTAAATCTTCTTCATTGCTTTCATCAGATGAATCACCTTTGAGAAAAATTCCACTACTCTCCATCTCCTTTTCTCTGCTTTTCTTAGAAGTACCATCATATTTCCCTTAATGACATTTCTTGAGTGAGCAAGGTGCTTATGAGCTCATCATAGAAATAGGTCTTCAAATCATGAGCCTCTTTGATTGCGCTCTTCTTAGCATCCCTTTCTTTATTGAGACTTCTCTAAATCTTCTTCACCATCTCCTCCTCAGTGAAGTTCTTACCTAATCTCTTGAGTTCGTTAATGATGTTAATGAACTTGGTATTCATGGATTGAATACCCTAGTTAGTGCTCATATGGAATAGATCATTCTCCTGAATAATCAAGTTCATCTCGATCTCTTTGACTTTATCAGTCCCCTCATAGGTGAATTCCAACTTCCTCATATCTCTTGTGTAGGCTCGCACCTAGAAGCCCTGTTACACATAGACAAGTCTAATGCACAACGTAAGTAGTTGATTGCTGTCACATTCTATTTGAGAAGTATTATGTTAACATCATCATAATCCTATGGGTTGACAAGAACACGTTCCCCATTGTTCAAAATAGTAGGAATTTGGGGCTCTAGTTCAATGGCTAGCCATTCTTGCATGCTTTGCAAAATTGGATAAAATTTTTCGTTCTATTTTTTCAAAACGAGTAATTTTGGCCATCAAATAGTGGAGGCCTTGTAATAGACATTCATTCTTTAAAGAGTGTTCTTTGTCCATGATCGAGTCTATAGGAGGGATTATTATACGCCATTAGATCTTTACACTCAAGAGTTGTTAATTCTTAAGTTCAGCAATTGCTCTGATACCACTTGTTTATCAGCTTTAGCTTAAATAATCATGGAGAGGGGGTGATTACTGGTATAACTTGTTATTTTTACAATTATAAATCTTTTGCCAAGTTATTTTAATGCGTGTTGAGTTAAATATTTTTAGTGTAGTTTAGGCTAAAACACATACCACTCAGCTTGAGTTGACCTCGGTTTGTTTGTAAACTATGCTGAGTAAAATCGTAATCAACTCAGGTTGGTTTTAAGCTAATAAAAAAGTGGAAATTGATGTATGAATGCAAGTACTGTCAAAGATAAAAGATAGAGTTAAGGAATGAAAACACCTCGATTATCTAGGTTCAGTCACTAGCCTACCTCTAGTCCCCATATTCCTTTTCTGAGCTTTAATCCACTAGTGCTTCTTTCCTTTAACTAGGCGGAGAAGCCTTTGATAGTGGGTAGGAGAAATTACATGATTTACCTTCCAAGATAATTGTCTCTCAACTTAGTTTTAATACCCTTCTCAAACTGACTCACACAGATTTGAATAAAAAGTCTTTTGCATAGAGGGACTCAACTTATTAATCTTGGTTCATTTACAAATGATAAGCTTATTTAGAGTCTTAGCCTAATTGATTTCTCTCTAACAAATAGATTGGAAATTTGATGTTTGCTTTTGATTGCTTGGTTTGAATTTCGAAGGTTGTGATTGCTTTAGCAGAAGTTTAGATCTTTAGAAATTCAATGTTATTTACCTAGTTTTAAATGTCTATTCTAGGCTCTATTTATAGTTGTAGAAATCTAGAAGTAGCCATTGTAAACTTCTTATTTTTACTTTGCTCTTAAAATCTCTTCTCTTCATAGATTTGAAATCTATCTGTTTGAAACTAATTCGTAAACATTTATAGACAACAATTTTGAATGTTGAGGTGCGAGATTAATCAATTAATCTATTTTTGGTCAATGACTCATTTACTTCAAGCAATGCAGTTGAGGGAGGTGCGTGAGATTTGAGAAGATACCTTTTTATTTGGCTTCTAGTGAAGGTATCCCAACGTTCCGTATTGACACCTTTTGGTAGTAGGACCACATAAATACCCCTTCATTTTCAACACCAATATGTGAATAGCATCACTATGGAATATTCTGTCTTCATAAAAACAATTAAACACAGAGTAGGTCAACATCGCTATAGTTATTCAACTTATGCTGAGACTAACTAAGTAAAGTTACTCAACTTGTGTTCAGTTACATCACATAAAAATTGTAACAAAAACTACTTTGCTTTTGCTACTTTAAGCCATAGCTTAACTAAGCCTATGTGAAGCTGAATTGTTTTCCTCAAAACATCCTCAAGCTGACTTACTTAATTGAGAGTCTACTTGATCCCTAATCAATTTCACTATCCTAAGTAATTTGTTATCTCCAAAACTTAAATACTGTTAGGTATTATTAATTTGAGTTCAATGAGTGAGACAAAGAAAATTTAGGGTTTTAGAGAAAAAGTGGGAAATCTTCCACTTGATCTTTTTTCTTTGATATTTTCTCTAAAATTCCATCTGTTTATGGGTTGTAGAGGGTTAGAGACTAAAATCAAGCCCTTGGTTTTCCTTTTCCCTTCACCAAAATCCATTTTCTAAGCATTTCTAGCTCCCAAACTAGTGGATTCATGTTGAAGGGGTACAATTATGAGCTTTTGGAGACTCTTAGCATGTTTTGTTACATTTTTTGCATGTTTTGGGATTCTCGGAGTTCATACCGGCACCCATCCAATTGGACCGATACTAGCTTGGCTAGTGGGATAGTTATGACCTTTGGTCCTTACCGGCCTATCGATTGGGCTGTTTCTAGGCTGATCAAATCGGTACTGATCCAGCTGCTCCTGGTCAGCCAGTTTTGATATGGTAAATGGGTTATTCCATTAAACATGACTGGTACTACCATGGTTGGACTGGTGTGGGCCTCATCATGAGTACGGTCTAAAATGACTAGGGGTGTACTAATCTAGTCTTGGCCATGCTTTCGTTTATTGTTTTTCCCCTAGATTTTTATTTTCTACATTGCTTTAGGCTACTCCAATGATGGGAAACACATTTTCCCTGATAACCAAACAATTTATACTATGTACCATCATTAATAATAAAATATTAAATAAAATTCAGTCTATAACTAGAGTTTTCCAAACAAAAGTGCGAGGGAAGCTTGAATTTCCCCTTTTTCATCCATCAAATCACATTTCACACTTATCTAACTTATGCAACTGACTGAGTCTTTTCTAGTATATGAACTATATCATGTTTTTTATTATATCTATTAGAAATGATGTAAGCCTTAGAGGCAATTAGGGTGATATATTATTATAAGCTATAATGTACAAACACTTTCAGATTATTATTAATAATAATTAAGGCATCTTTGTTGGTTATCACTATTTTTAAATTATTCATGTATCTCACTGGTATCATATATGTATAATATTAAATATTTATATGCCCATTAACGAGACAAATTCTGTGACTATGTCATAGTGTAAAAGTGCGAGGATATAATGGTAGCTATGTGGTGTGAGAACTGCACACGTGTTACTATGAATAGTCTAAATATCCCTAGTTATAGTTTATTGAGACTGAACATCAATGGAACGGACAGACTAGCATGTGTAGGCTTACTCCTTGGATTCGATCCAAGTAGCCAATCTCACGAGCTGAAGGTGGTACCTTGAGTTAACACATGAATGTATTCTAGTAATACATTGGAGATAGCTATAAGATAGAAACTCGAAAATAATTATATCCATGTGTTGGTGTCATGTCTTATTGTAGTAGTAGTGCAAGTATCCTTGGACATGAGATACTGATTACCTTATGTAGGAGTTGCTCTACTTTGGGTCTTACTTATTCATACCCTAGTGATCAGGATGACACCGGTGATTGCGGTATGATCACATGTTGGTAAGCAATGTAGTCAAGATGGGATCCATCACTCCTGATATAGTGATATAGTGAGATGAACCTTAGGGCCCTTTAGAAGTGACACACTCATAAACCTCTGATTAGAGTATAAGATTGATAGAACGGGTTTCTAGTTAATCTTGATACATAATGGATGAGTGGTCTTCATGAAAAAGTCTATTTCCAGGATATCTACTACTATTACATGAGATGAAACTTAATCTGAGCTCAATAATGAAATAAAGTAGTGGCTACTTCATAGCGTAAAAGTGCGAGGACATAGTGGGAGCCATGTGGTGTGAGAACTACACATATGTGTTACTATGAATAGTCTAAATATCCCTAGTCATAGCTTTATTGAGACTGGACATCAATGGAATGGACAACTAGCATGTGTAGGCTTACTCCTTGGATTAGATCCAAGCAACCGATCTCACGAGCTGAAGGTGGTACCTTGAGTTAACAAATGAATGTATTCGGGTAATACATTGGAGACCGCTATAAGATAAACACTCAAAATGAGCCATATTCATGTGTTGGTGTCATGTCTTATTGCGATAGTAGTGCAAGTATCCTTAGACCTGAGATATTGGTTACCTTGTGTAGGAGTTGCTATACTTTGGGTCATACATATTCATACCCTAGCGATCAGGATGACACATGTGATTACGGCTATAGTGGTGATCACATGTTGGTAAGCCGAGTAGTTAAGATGGGATCCATCATTCCTAATATAGTGATATAGTGGGAGATGTACCTTAGGGCCCCTTGTTGAATTAACACACTCATAAACCTTTGATAAGAGTATAAGATTGATAGAACGAGTTTCTAGTCAATCTTGATATATAATGGCTGAGTGGTTTTATTCATGAACAAGTCTAATTCCAGGATAGCTATGGCTATTACATGAGCTGACACTTAATCCGAGCTCAATAAACTAGATGGTACTTAACCTGATGGAAGGAGTGTATTGTATTGTTTACTACTACGAAACCAGATCAAGTCACAAGCACATGACATTCCAAGTATTGGGGGATCATACAGCTTTGCTAGAAAGCCCATTTGATCGTCTAGAGCTATCAGTTTCCATATCATTCTGGAACATTGAGCCTAATGGTTCACGGATGGGAAGTCAAGTTTAGGTTAACCTCTACCGGCTCAATACTTTAGGATTCTATGAGGTCACATACTTTGGGTCTTTATCGGACTAAGTAAAGAACCTATAGACTGGGTCTATACAGATAATATCTGGTTATCGAATTCGTTTGAAGAAATATTAATTGGTAAGACCAAACGAATACGAGATGTTTGTAGTGGGGCCTAGTTGGGTGCCCCCGAGTTGAAAAGCTCACGGGTTGCTAGAGCCGGGTAAACCCGCACTCTCACTAGCCGGTTGTAGGCCTGCAAGCGTTGCCCATGGTAGTGCTTACGCAGGCTTGCCATGTAAGCCCTCTAAGCTCGGTCCACGGGTAAGCCCGCAAGCATCCGCAAGCCCATGCTTGCAGCACAAGGCAAGCCCGCTAGGGTTTGCCTTGTGATAAGATCCGCGGGTTAGCCCGTGGGTCTAAGTGACCCGCGTGGCTAACCCGCTAAAATGGATGGGATATTCCCATCCCACTTTGGGTTTGAGGGGGAGTCAAACACTCCCCCTTTTTCCCTATATATAAGTCTCCAGCTCCTCTTTATTTCACACTTCAACTCAGCCTTTCTCTCTGAGTTCGACATTTCTTTCTTCATTAGTTGTGCAAGATCCTTCACGAAGTTCTCAAAACAATGAAGAATTCTTTTGAAGGCTCTTTCTAATTAAAGTGAGCCTTCTCAGTTTATATTTTTGGGTTGGTCTTCAAGCGGTCTAGCAGCTGCTGTCTACTAATGGATTTTACCTCAACTAGGTTTTGGTCGGTGAAGATCCGTGTGGATCAATTATAGAGACTATCCTAGTTTGGAGGCTCTTGCTAACGAAGTTCTACCGAATTGTTCTAAGGTATGACATATTCAAAAGAAAGAGAAGCACACATAAAAAAACTAGTAATGTTCTAAACATAAATGCTAGGTTTCTTTTATAAGTTTTATAAACCTATAAGCATCTATAGAACCTTTTAACTTAGATTATATCAATCATGGCATGCTTAGGAGATCTTGAGTCTAATTTTAAGTTTTGAAATTCTGCCTTGCAACGTTTGCATGTTCAATTACTGTCTTGATTAACCTGCAATATCATTTGCTAAGCTTTATGGATGCCATTAGATTTAGGATAGATGTATTCTAGGTTTTATTTCCTTCGAGTTTCGCAATTATAAATCAAATGTACTTGTTGATCAAATGTATTTCGGACCATTTTTATCCCCAGTTATGTATTATTATTTATCCTTTTCCTCTCAGGTTAGAATCGTTTTACTTTTTACACCCATTAGTTTATCGCTTTGTTATTATTTATTTATTGCTTTTCTCATGTGTATGTTTATAATTGGGGATACAAATGGTCTTAAATACATTTGATCTACAAATATAATTTGATTTACAATTGCAATACTCGAAGGAAAATAAAACATAACATACATTTAACCTAATTCTATATACATCCACAAAGGTTAGCATGAGAATATATCACAATATCATGGTACTATTAGTTTACAAACAAGACTCAGTTAGTATACATAAGTTAGATTAGGGTTATTACGATATGCGATATGGAAGATTTAGAACGGGAAATTGGAGTTTCCCACACGCTTTCTTAAGAAAACAATGGTTTTAGACTTGATAATTTGAAAATTTTATTTTTATCAATGGTATATGGCATAAGTTGGATCAGTTATCAAGGAAAATGTGTTTCCCATCATGGGGGAGCCTAAAACAATGCGAAAATATGAAAAAACTAGGTAAAAAATGACAAAAATGTTCTGATCCAGTTTTCGGATCAATACCACATAACCATCCAAGAATGACCTCCAAGTGAGGCCAACACCAGCCCAATGGGGCGATATCAATCCAGGTAGTCACGAACAACCCTTAAGGGGAAATGGGGTAGTTAACAGGCAAAGATCCGGAGCTGGTTCTTTTGACTAGTAACAGCTTGTTCAAGAGGCCTGTATTGACCCCTATTTTGTACTATTCTCTCGATTAGGCTGGTATATTGGCCCCATAGGGGCGGGTATCGGATGAGACCTCGAAACAGATCAAAAAACAAAAAAAAGTTAAAAAAACACACAAATCAAGCCAAGAGACTCAAGAAGCTCATAATCTTACCTATTCGACGTGAATTTGCATGTTTTAGAGCCATAAAATGCCAAAAAAAGATCTTCTAAACCCTCTTTTTGGTTGATTTGCTTGATTTTTGAAGTAAAACTTAAGAAGAAGGTTGATTTTTGAGAAGGGAAGGAACCCGAGGCCAGATTCTAGTCCTCAACCTCTAAAAATCCATTAAAAATGGAGGATTTCAAGAAAAAAACCCAGAAATGCAAGAAGAAAATGGTACTTTTCTAACCTTTTTCTCAAAAAAAAAAAAATTCACTTTCTCTTAAGAAAACTCTCTCCAACATCTAAAAAATGAATCACCCTTTGAAACCCAAATTTTAATGTATATATGAGGGATAAAGAAGGAATGAAAACTGTAAAAATTGAAGGGGGTTAAGGGTTAGCATTGAAAAATAGCCACAACTTGCACGATCTCACAACTTCCAGACCGGTACTGCCCTAGTCTCGAGACCGTTCAAACTGGTTGGACCAGTACCGGGCCCTTCAGGGAGTGGGAAGGGATGTTTAGGGTTTTCTAATTTTTGTCATTTTCATCGGATTTGAATGGTTTCGATTTCAAAAGGCTTAAGGATTTTTCTGTAGCATCTCCTAGTCCCAATGTAGATTATTACAAACTAGAGAATAAGTGAAATATATTTCTACTTCTCTTCATGAGAGGGACCGGAAATCCCGTGCTCAGTACATAAAAAGATTATACTAGACTTACCTTAGAACTTGTGTTGCGCAAAATTTAACAAAGGCTTGCTTTTAAGCGTGAAAAACATATTCGAAAAACTTGTCGAATGCACATAGTTCTCACTTGAAAATTCTTGAAAAAATTTGTCTATAAACAAATTTGCCTCTCATAAACTCTCAAATGTTTGAATACGACTTATGAATTTGTCTTTTCTAAACAACATATTAGTAAACTTGAAGAAATACTTCACAAATATCTTATAACAAGATTTTAGTTATATAGAATATGATTAAACACTTAGAATATATGTTCTTCATTTTTATATATTTTTTTAACACATAAAATAAATATAATACTATTTTTTATTCACTTCATAGAAAGATTATGAGGTTAAAGAAAAATGAACACAATACATAAAAATCTCATAACAAAAAACTTTATTTCATCCCCCCACTACAAGTACAAAATGTGCCCAATGTGTGGAGTCATGCCAAACTAAACCTAAAAAATAAGACTATTCTTGAAAAAGGAAAACAATATTTCCTAAATTCAAAACATAAAATCACCAAACTAGCTAAGGAAATCGAATGAAGTAATTAAACGGTCAAGATCATTATAGACATTCTTCACTTCTTTCTTGATGTCATTGACAATTGATTTGATATCGGTAATTCTTCCATTAAGAGCCTCTAAATTAGACAGGCAGTGTTTCTAAACGCTCATTCGTCTCATCATTATTGACACATTCTCTTTCTCCATATTTACAACCACTATAACCCCTTTCTAAGTTTCATCTCCAATCCTATGTTCCCATGTTTTTTAATGTTAAATGATAGTTCCTTTATAAATGCATTTTATTAAAAAAAGTGGCTTCAAACAGAAGATCCATAATTAGAAGAGGAATTTTGTAAACAACAATAAAAATCTAATGGTATGGCATTCGAGCAACTTGTCCTAAAATATTGTTATGGTTTTACAACCAAACGCCGCCATTTCAGAATAAGTAGATGCATCCATCAAAACACACAACACAATTCCCAACATATTCATTTCATCCTTATTCATTACGCTTTCCATAACGAACAAGTCAATGGAGTAAAACATTGAAGCATTAACTCTTACGAATAGTGAAAAACATGAATAAAAATTTAGATAGAGCCATTCATGTTCTTTAATCTAATTATTTGAGGCTAATTTTTGCAAGAAACAAGACTGCCCAGTTTGCCTTTTCCACATAGGGTTTGGATCCCAATTGTCCGATTTCTTAACATAGATCTCATCAGGAAATACTAAGTACTTATTCAACATCTTGTAATCAAGAGTGTATAAGCGACCAATTTGCTGAAATGAAACATAATCATTTCAACTAAAAAATCCATTTAATATTTACAAGCATTTTCTAACATGCTTCCTTCCCATATCCCAGAATAATATTCCCATAAACTACCAAATTCAAAATCCCAAGGAATTGCATTACTTTCTTGTAAATTCCTAAATCGAGAAGTGTTTGCTTGTCGAGAATATACATACAAGAAAATTTTGCATTCTTGTTCTTCTTAGAATGCACACCTTCTAAATCTCCATAGATGGGAATGGTGCTTCAAACCACTCTTCCACATTTGTGACATTTTGCTGTCATGCACATTCTTTATGAATTGACTTTCGTTTATGATTTGACATGATAGGATAAGAAAAATTTAAAATAGAAAGTATTCAGAAAATAAGGAATGAAAAAGATAAGGTTCAGAAATTAATTCTTGTAGAGAAAATTTGAAAAGAACTATCGAATAAGTGCTACATGTTGCAATTTTTGAGTGGTCATGGTCATTATTTCATGGATTGAACAAACAAAAGAAATTCAAGACAATGTCACTGGCGAAAAAACAAGTTGCTGTCACGAACAGTTTCAAAGAAAAGTATTATTTTTGTCTTTTCAGAATTTCTTAAATTTTAAATGCCTTATTTCTACTGTAATTAATTAATTGTATTAGTTTATAATAATTTAGGAATAGGAAGACAATAGAAAAATTGAAAAATGAAAAATGAAAACCTTGGTAAAATGTAACTTGCCTCCAATTAATATACTTGGCTACATGTACCTGGTTTCCCCCACAACGGTGCCAAAACTTGTTCACTTCTTTTACATCAACTAATTAAGAGTACTCAATGGGACATATGTCTTCAACACCAATAGCCAATATAAAAACGGAAATCATAAGTATACAATTATGATGTAGTTTTAAAAGATATCGACCCCACGAGGATACCAATTTCAAGCCAAGAGATGTCATGAAAAAAAGATAGGAAATAGGGGTAAAATAAATAAATTTTAATGAAATAAACACAATGTAGATGACACACTTACTTCGTTTCTCAATATTATAAACTAAACATACGTGTAGTAAAAATTTATATGACACTTATGTGGATGTCTATGGATTCTATCTATACCCATGCAATAAGCCTAACATAAATATTTATGCTATGTTTGGATCGCTCACACAGGAAGTTACTTAGAATGTCTCAACTCTAAATATCTCATATATGCAAAACATATTCCGCCATGAAAATCTCTCCACACACTTTAACCCATGCAAATTAAGTACCGGCTAGTGATTATAAAGAGATGAAATTTTTCCTTAATCGATAGTCGCAAGATAAATCGATTCACTTATAAACTAAATTAGAACATGGCATATAAAAACAAACAATTTCAAGAAACACAAAGTACAAACACATGAAGAGATAAAGACGAAAAAGGAACGCAGTCAAAATATTTAAGAACTCCAACATTCAAACTGTATTCCGGAAGCGTTTTCAAGTCACGCACGTGATCTGTATCAGTTTCCATCTTTATTTGTACAAATCCTCTTTCCCAAAAAAAATTCTTGTAAATGAAGAGTATAATATGAAGAATAATGATTATATTGATAAGTTTTTTGCAAGTACACATCAATAAACTCTTGAAAATAAGAGGAATTCTACAAAGAGAATGATTTTTCTTCGATTTTTTACTTATTTAACTATTTGAAGAAGAAAATAGAAAATATCTTCTTTCTTGTCTACACACTGATTCCAAACACAATTCACCTATATATAGGGGTGATAAGTTGTGTTGTTTCACTTATCAATGGTTGGTTAAAAGGTGCCTTCTCGGTTTGGTAGTTATGACGGTTGATGGTGGTTTAAAATCAAATAAGATGAAATAATTTGCTTGTAGAAATTAGGCATGTCGTGGTCGTGACTTTTGCAACTCAAATTTTCTGCCTCTAGTCGCAGCTTTTCACAAGCATGGGTAATGTGTCATGGGCTTGAATAAACTAACATCAGGAGTCTTTGATCTTTGACTTAACCAATTTTAGGGTTTCTTCACTAGACCGTTATTCATCTTCGTATTATGTTCTTTTACATAATTTTTTACTAAATTCCAATTCCAAGAAAATTCCATATGCTTTTCACCTTTCACCTGTAATTGCATCAAATACAATTACATAACACATGAACTCTTTTAAATGAAAGTACAAAGACTTAGAAAAGATACATGAAAAATGAGAAATAGGTATCTTTTTTAATATTATTTCAATACATATAAGTGAAGAAGAAAGGTCCGAAAGTAATTAGGGTTCATATTTACTTTTTTTTATATTACATAATGATGTGCGCTGATTGAAAATGTATTTTTACATTTAATGAAGTTTCATGAAGGGAGTTAAGTGTACACTTTCTAAAAATTTAGGGAGCTACGGGATCATCTTTAAATTAACCACTAGAATTTTATATGGTATCCCTTTACAATAACAAAACCGCCCTTAGTTAAGAGAAAGATGTTGAAATTTAAGTCCAAGATCCTAGAAATACTTGTTTTTTATTGGTGAAATTAATAGCTACCTCAATAGACGAGCAAAGAACATAAGTATATATAATTTAGGCTTAATGCATCTACACCCCCCTGAACTTGTCCAAAAAGGGCCATTGCCACCCTGAACTTTGAAATATGATAGATAACCCCCTGTACTTGTCTAAAATGCATCACTTTACCCCCTTTTGCTGACCTGGCTTGCTACATAAATGACCATCACAATACATGCGCGTAAAGTATGTTGGTGGAATAGAAAATGAATACAAAAAATCCATAACATTTGTATTCTTACAATTCAAAATCCTTAATATATGTTATTCATCTTCTTCAAAATTTCATCTCTATTCTAAATTTTTCTTCAATTAATCATAATATTGTATCGATTCTTGACCCGTCGTGTTCATCTTCTTGTTCTTGAA
>CATIWQ010022254.1:0-18821 GCA_949673415.1 Euphorbia schlechtendalii | reverse complement strand
TATATATATGAGCATCTAAATCTTAAATCTCAAGTATAATTAAAAAAATTTTATTGACGGAATGAATGTCTATTCAGCAATTGTTGAAGTTGTACATGTTATCACTATAAAATTCATATCTAATTCAACAAATATACCTCTAAAAACTCGATGAAAATAGTTTTACATCTTATCTTAATTAAATCCAAATCCAATTCAACAAGAAAGTAAGGAGGTGTTTCTCAAAACTTCTCAAAAAGTCACTTATGTCTTGTAAGTGATTTTTTTAAGAAGTAAGTCTGATTTACTTTTAACTTCTGTCTTATTTTTAACTTTTAAGTTAAAAAAAAGTTATCAGAAACATTTCATTATCTGACTTATAAGTTAAAATTTCTTTAAAAGACATTTTTAAGTTAAAAGTTAAAAAGGATAAGTTTTGAGAAACACCATACTTTAAAACTAAACGAAAGAATGAAAACAGATGGAAGAAGTCAGAAGGAGGCATGTATGCTTTGATCATAAAGAAGACGAGAGTTCACGATCAAATGTATTTCAAACGGTATATAATTCTGGCGTTAAACCTTACATTTTGCCCTCCAAAATCTTCACTTGCCGTTACACATGCTCTAAGATTTCAAACAGTTCATATTCCAACAAATACTCAAGATCGGTATTCCAAGTATCTAACCCCAATTTCCTCTTCTTTTTCTTCACTTCTTCGCCAAAATGTGCTTCTGATGACAAATCAGTCATCACTTTTGGCAAAGAAGTGAAGAATAAGAAGAGGAAATTGGGGTTCGATACATGGAATACCGATCTTGAGTATTTGTTGAAATAGGAGCTGTTTGAAATTATAGAGTATGTGCAGCTGTTTGAAACCTGAATTATAAGCCGTTTGAAATATACATTTAATCTAATCGGGAACACTCTTCTTCTTTATGATCAAAGCCAAACATGCTTCCTCCTGATTTCTTCCCTCTGTTCGTCATTCTTTCTTTGAGTTTTGAAATATACCTACTTTCTTGTTGAATTGGATTTGGATTTGGATTTAATAAAGATAACATTTAATACTGTTTTTTTTAAGTTTTTGAGGTATACTTGTTGGATTGGATATGGATTTTATGAAGATAACGTATACAACTCCAATAGTTGCTGAATTGGATAGAAATTCTATGTAATTAACCTGTTCTGATGAGTCCATCTCTATGCAAACCTCATCTTCCAGATTAAACTTAGTACAATTTGCTTTTCCCATTAAATTTTATTGCAATAAATAAGTATAAGTGGAAGTCCCACAATTTCCAACCGTTTAAACCATTCTACGGAAAAAACAGAGAAAAGAGAGTTCTCTGTTGAAACATTTTCATGGACCGATTAAATGTAATCCAACAGCTCGTAATAGAGGTGTCATCAATAGGCTAGTTGTCTGACTAGCATGGGTTACTTTAACAGTTTGCTTTTCCGAAAAGTTCCTTTTTCAAGTTTTTGTAAATATGTAATTCTATTAAAAGTTTGTGAAAGAAATTTATTGGACAGCAGTTTGGAAAGTAATACCAAACAAGCCCTTAATCCACTTGTTAGAGAACAATCAGTTGATAAAAATAATAATTCATGTTACTAAAAAATTTTATAGTCTATCCTAATAATTTATAGTTAATGTTTGTATATATAATAAATGAAATACTTGTTTTTTACAATATAGTCTATCCCAATAATTTATAGTTAATAGAGTAAAGCAAATATTACTATCTAAGAATATAATATTTGTTTTGAGTTTTCATTTTATATACGAGGAGTAACTTGATTAGTTTTGCTTATCCCGAGTGAAAGAAAAGCAAATAAAAAAGCTAAATATTAGTTTAAGACAAAAAATGAATGAAAAAAATAGATAAATATTAGGGATAATACTTAACATTCACAACTATTTTACGTTTTAATATATTGATCACATAATAATTCTTATTGATTATTGTTACTAAAACCGGAACGGTCCGATTTCACTTAATTTTATGGTTTAGAAGAAAATTGGATCTAAAGATTCATGCCTAATAAAACCATCAAACCGGTTGGAACCCAATTTTCATACACACGTGTGCAATATAGGTTAGTTTTGAACATTTGTTGTGATTCTAGGTTTCCAAACTATTTATGTTGAAGAAAGGTATTTTTCAAGAGGAACTAAATTGTTCTTGAAGAAGTTGATCTTAAAAAAACTAAATTGTTCTTGAACAAGTTGATTTCGTTTTCCCTCTCCTAGATGTTCTAGATCTTTGTTTCCAATTTTAAAAAATCAAATATCATTTGCAAAGAAATAAAGAAACCGATCAAGATATTAAAAGTTCAAGAACGGTTGGAATCAACTAACATGAAATAAGATATGCAGTATAAGATGTAGAATCAATAATGAAAGAAAAAATTCAAAAGAAAGAAAATAGATGAAGGTGAATGAATGGATTAGGAACTAGAGAAAAAGATGAAGGTGGATGAATGGAGGAGGCTCGATGATTAGAAGGGTAAAGCTAAGTTTATTTTCTTTAGGGAATAAGCCCAACAAAATGTTTATATTGGATGAACTTCGTTATAAATATGAATTTAGGGTTTATTGTTATAAATACGATCCTATATAAATATAAATGTTGATAAAAAAATCTTGACTTGACTTCATTGTAAATAAAATTAAGGTTAATGTAGTAGGTTTTTTAGTTCTTTTCATATCAGAATAATAAATATTTAATTAATGTTATTTTTCTTATGCTATAATATTCTATATCCTCAAAGTTTAAACATAATTTTATATAAGCATTCATTTTAAAAATTAAGTAATCGGTTGAATCACGGTCGAATCAGGTTGAATCAATAAAATCATGAATTATTTGCTTCACTGGTTCAATATCCGGTCCGGTTTCGATAACATCGAGTTATTATATAGATCACTATTATTGAAACCGGACCGTCCATCCGGTTGAACCAGTTCAACCGGGGAACCGCAATGAGTCCGGTCCGGTTGAATAAAATAATGGGTCTATATAAAATTGTTCTAGACCGGTTCAAACCGGGAAAAATCAGTGAGCCAATGAACCGGTCAAACCTTGATTTTTTATCATCATGAAAATTATTTCATTTTATAATTAATATTTTTTAATTTTTTAAGGTAGAAAATCAATTAGTTTAAATTATTACTTGTTTTTATAGAATAGATTATATTAGTATTTAAAATTTTTAATTGTTTTCCTAAAATCATTAATCATATTAAATATGTCATAATTGTGTCGAGATATTTGATAAATTATACAGTAAAATATATTTAAAATTAGTAAGAGATAAAAAATATGTTATCAATTCCTTTTTATATTTATTTTTTAATGTGTTACAATTTTAGTGAGTTATTTATTTATTTATAATTTATACCTGATGATTAATAAATGTATAATTTTATATATATTTATTTAAATATTTACATATAAAAGTATAAATAAGGGTTGAACCACGATTGAACCCGGTCAAACCTATAAAACCGTGAACCATTTATTTCACCAGTTCGATATCCGATCCGGTTTCAGTAACATTGATATAGATAATTTTCCTATAAGAATGACATGCAAATTATCAGAATATGAACATTTCAACAAATATTTGGGAAACAAACCAGAAGTAGAAAAAAAATGGAGTAGCGGCAGCATACATCCAAGCCTTCCATAGATAATTGATAGAAGTTCTGGGAGAATATAGCAACGGAGTGATTAAAGAACAAAAATGAAGGCGCTACGAGGAAAATAGTAAACCACGCACATAAATGTAAATCAAATAAGGGCATTCAATGCAAGATTCTGGTACAGCAGCTGCAGAGCGCAGTTTTAAGAGTTAAAGAAAATAACTGTGATGGCAGAACCGTAAAATCCAATTAAATGTCATAGCAGACAACATAGAGGCTGCCTTTCAGTCACTGCAAGATAAATTCATAAATTCTGTATTAATCTTTGAAGTATTTATGTATTTACGATGTATATGTGGCACTAATTAGTGCTGTTAGCTACTAAGGAAAGGCCTGAACTAATGAAACAAAGTGTTCCAGCATCAAAATCTCAAATTAAAGAGAAACACAAGGCAGCAAAAATTTATTCACTTTTAGGTACAGTTATTGTTTTGTTGTTTCTTTTTCATGAACAAAAATTCCTCTGCAAATTCCAATACTTGATGAACATTTTTTTAACATTCATAGTGTTTTAGAAGCAACCTTTGTGGGTTCCTTTTCTCCTAATCAAAAAATAAGACATTTAAGAAACCAGTGAAAAGTTTGCCACTTAGTTCCTTTAACTCTCAACTGGATCGATTGCGAGAAGAGTTTCTATTAAAGGAATCGAAGATTTTAAAAAAATCCTTAACAAGGAATAGTTATTTCATCCACCGACAGATTCAAGAAAAATACTTTATCATTCGTAACTTTTTTGCATTCAATTTGCTAGCAAAATATTCAGAGCGAATAGTTTGCTCGGTGATCTCGTCTTAAACAAGAACAAACTATTCTTAGCTATAGATCGTCATGTGTATCAAGATTTGTTTGTTATTAGTAGCATCTGAGAGGACATTACCAGCTCTTGATTTAACTTCTCCACTGACGTTGCAGCTGTTAAAAAATGAATTCATTTTTTTATTAAACAGCTGTTATCATTAGCTTCAAATAGGAATTTAAGTTGAAGAGACATACGTGATTAAATTCTTACTGAAGTTACCAATCTCCTTAAATAGTAGAGTACACCTTCCATTGAAGAATAATTAATTACTATGCTGAAAACACATTAATTATACGTCCAGTTAAACTCAAATATACATAGCATACAAGTCAACAGGTAAAATTGGCAAGATTCGCTGCAATTACACATTTTTCCTTCATATTTTTATGCTCACAAACCACAACGAAGTAAACAGGTGAAATTTGCATGATTCGTATAAGTTAACATACAAGTCAACTTGTTAATCTCTGATATAATGGTTAGTTCCGGAGCCAATATTTAAGTGAACAATATAATAATCAAAGATTTAGTATAAATTCTGAAATGTAAGGCGTGTATATATACGATCATCCATTCATACTGAATGAAATCAGAATATTTTGCAATCTCTATCTTCTGATATTCTCTCTTCCTTACTCTCTAAGGCTTAGATTGGGAGCAAGTTTTGTAAGAATTATAAAGGAAAGGAAATGAAATGAAAGGATGGAAACATGGATGATATATAATAGAATCATAAAAGATAATATATTCTTATGTTTGGGAGGAATGTATAGTTTTTTAAAGTAAAATAAATATATAAATACTAAAATATCCTTCAAATAAAAATACGCATATATAAATTAAAAGTTACAAGATTAAAGCTGTAATTTAACAGCACCTTCCTCCCCAATCCCACCGAATTAGTGGGATCATATATAGGCAAAATGACTGTAAAATAAAGGAAATAGCTCATCTAATTTCCTGTTCAATTTTCGTGACTTCTTCCTCCCAAACGCAGGAAAAGCATCCCCTCCCATGCATTCCTTTCAGATTCAGCTTCCCTAGCAAAGCCTAAATCTCTATTCCTAATCTCTATAAAGTTATAAACCCCCTTTTTAATCGTCATTTATTCAAATTGCAAACTGAACTGACGAAAGTCATGAATACAAACGACGCAACTTCATCTTCTTCTCTCATTTCAAAGAAAATCACGTATAGAAAGAGGAAGCATACCCTGCCTAACAAAGACAAATCAATTGGGGTTCGAAACTTGGAATTCGGATCTCGATTATTTGTCGGAGGAAGAAGTGATTGAAGTTTTGGAGTATGTGCAGGGGCAAGTGAAGATTTGGAGGAGAGAAATAGGAGGGCAAAATTTAGGGTTTGACACCTGAATTATAAGCCGGTGAGACACACTTAATCGGAAATTCTCCTTGCCGATTTAAGCCAGCATGCCTTCTTCTGACTTCTTCCCTCTGTTCGCCATTCTTCCTCTGTGTTTTAAATTTGGATTTATTTCTCTTTTGATTGTATTATCTTTATGTTTTGGAGGAATATGTGTTAATTCGGATATGGATTTTATCAAGATAACATGTGCAACTCGAACAATAGTTGCTGAATTGATTAGGAATTTTATGTAAATAACCTGTCTTCAACCGTTGCCGATTAATCAGTTCAAATTAGTCCAGTTCATTAGCCTCGTCTTCCAAATTAAACGAGTATAATTTGCTTTCCCCATTACAAATAGAAGAAGACTTGATAGTATAAGTGGAAGTCCCAATTTCCAACCGTTCCAAGGGAAAAAAACTGAGAAAAGAGAGAGATCTTGGAATTGGAATAAGTCAGGTTAAGGAATGGAAACCTTTCTCTGCTATTACATTAATCTGATTTTCATTTCATCCGGAAAAAACCATCTTTTTCTAATCAATGCCTTTGTCATTTAATGGAATAGCGTTCCTTTTTTGGAGATTGGATGCAGTTACTAATTCACATGCCAGAATGAAAACTTCACTCTCGATTCTCCAAGATCCTTTATCTTTCAGTTGAATTGTTGGGTTTAGAAATTACGTGAATGATCTTTCAAACTGGACACAACATACCACTTCTTGCGATTGCTTTCTATCAACCGCCGGCTGACCAGCGAATACTAGCGATTTCGACTTCATGCAGGCGAGTTGCAGCCTGCAATCCGAACTGAGGACCGGTTTTTGGAGTTAGCTCACCCTCACGAAATCCTGACCCTCAATTAAATGTATTCCAACCTCTTTTAATAAAAGTATCAAATGTCAACGGACTAGTTGTTAAATAGTCTAGTGATCATCAAGTACAGGATTGTGGACTCAAATTTCAAAATTGATCAAAGATATATATATATATATATATATATATATTACTCATAACAAATATTGTACATTCAAATGAATTATAATTAATGTTTGTATATATAATTGATAAAATATTTAATTTTTACAATTTGTCTATTTTAAGACTTTTTCTAATAGAGGAGCAATTATTCACTGTATAACGATAATAAGTTTATTTTGAGTTTTCATTTTATATACTAGGTTAGTTTTGATTATCCCGAGTGAAAAAAAAATCAAATTAAAAAACTAGATATTAGGGACAAGACAAATATAAAAATATAAATATTAGGAATAAACTTAACGTACAGTACTATTTTACCTTTTATTAATTATTTAATAATTCTAATTCATTATTATTGTTCATCTTATTAGTGTTATCAGAGCAGATAAATCATTAATCAAGAATCAGAATTATTTTTTATTCGATTCACTTAATTTTACAATGTAGAAGAAATAATTAGATCTTATCGATTCAAACCAGATAAACCCGCTGGTTGAACCGCTCAGAATTGGTTTTCATGCACATGCAACTATGATTAGTTATGAAAATTTATTGTGATTCTAGGTTTTCAAACTTTCCATATGGAATAAAGGTATTAATAAGGGGGAACAAAATTGTTATCGAACAAGCTGGTCTAAAAAAGAACTAAATTGTTCTTGAACAAGTTGATTTCGTTTTCCCTCTCTCAGATCATTTAGTTCTTTGTCTTCAATTTTAAAAAATCAAATAAAATTCTCAAAGAAATAAAGAAACCGATCAAAAAATTAAAATTTCAAGAACGGATGGAATCAACTAACATGAAATAGGATATGCAGTATAAGATGTAGAATCAATGAACGAAAGAAAAAGAAAAAACTTACAAGAAAGAAAATAGATAAAGGTGAATAAATGGAATAGGAATTAACGAAAAAGACGAAGGTGGATGCATGGAGGAGGCTGGATAATAAGAAGAAGGGTAGAGGTGAGTTTAATATGTTAGGGTTTTTAAATAGTGTAAAAGTATGAGGCTTTTAAGTGTATTTGGACTCTGAGTAAAGATAATAAGCCCAACAAAATGATTATTTTGAATGAAAATTTAGGATTTTTTGTTATAAACACAATACTACAAATAAATATTAATGTTATAAAAAAAATATTCTGACTTCATTGTAAATAAATTAAGGTTAATTTAGTCGGTTCTTGTTCTTTTAAAATCTATAATAATAATATTTTATTACTATTTTTATTCTTATACTATTATACTCTGCATGTTTAAATAAATTTTTAGATAAATTTTAATTAAAAATTAAGTAAACAGTTAAACCACGGTCGAATCTGTTTGAACAATAGTTTTAAAATTCGGACTGGATCAACCGGTTGGATTGGGTTCGACCGGAATCGGTGCCCGGTTGGTCGGGTTTTATGCGGTTCTTGACATAGTCAAGAACTGGTCATGATCGATTGAACTGGTTGATCAAATAAAAAACCAATCAGTTCAACCAATATTAATTCATGGGTTACATTTTTTGTAAATAGATATATATGTTGATGGTGGGTATTGAATCCCAAAATCTGTTACTAGACTATTACACCCAATTGACATTATATTCACATTTAATAACTTTATATAATAAATTATTTTAGTTTTAAATTAACTACACAAAATATATTTAATTTATATTTAATGTATTACATAAATCTTATTGAATATACTATATTTAGATATATTTCTTTTAATTATATTTTAAATTATAATTTCAACATTTTTTACATAATCAAATGATATTTAAATTTTTTAAACAATTTCTAATCAAATCAACAGTAAATTGTTTATTTTAAATTTATATTTGAGTTCAAATCTCTTAATTATACAAATTTATTTTTTAATGTATAATTTCATATACCATGAATAAAATTTATTAATTTTTTATATATAATTTATTAAATATGATTTAATTCGAACTAAATTCAATATTAGTGATACATTATTTTACTTTAATATGTTTTATTTCATTTTTATCTCAAGTATCAATATGAATTATAACGTATTAATAATTAATATGAATTATGAAGTATTAATAAAAAAATATATATTTTTCAAGGTATACGTATATGTATATATCAAATTATTTTAAAAAAGTCACTATTTACTATATTTAAAGAAAATCTGGTTCGATCATCGGTTAATCCGGTTAAATCTTAAATCCATTATCCTTTACCTTTACCGGTTCGATGGCTGGTCCGGGCTTAAAAACCATGATTTGAACTAATCAAATCGTGAATCATTTACATTACCGGTTCAATATCCGGTTCGGTTTCGATAACATGACATCTTATATATTATTATGATAACATTGTTAAATATTCAAAATTCCTATAAGAGTAAAAAATGAGTTTGAAGATTTCCATGTAAATTATAGCTCGTGATATGATTGAACTTTTTTTTTTGTTTTATAAAAATTATTGAAATAGTTGAATGATTAGCTATTTATTATGTACGTTATATTTTTTATAATGTTCTTTTATTTTGTAACATCAAAAGATGTTTGTTTTTCAATAATATGTTTCCTTTATGGACTTGTTGCTTGAGTTTTTTGGAAATTGTTTTATGCCTGTTATAATTCAAAGTTATAATACTTATTGTAAGTAGTTTTGTCTTTATTTTGGCAGATAATTTTTTTCGAAGTGTGTCATCACAACATGAATCATAGTATTAGTTATTAAACTATAAACATACATATGATGAATAAAACAAGGGCAATGCAATCAAGATTCTGGTACATTTGTGAATAAAATTGATAAATACAAATGACTCCAATAAAAAACTGTACCAAAACATTAAATTACAGAGCAAAAGAGATGGGTAGAGTGTAGCATTGTTTGTTTCTAAATGCTTGATAATGAGCAACAATGATCGGCAACCATTACAGCAGGCAGCATATTACTCCTATTTTTCATCCATCAAGTTAATGAAACATTTTTTCTGAATCCATTGATGTTCTACTAAAAAACTGTGATCACCAACAAACACCCCACTTTTCCAACAATTAGGTTGAATTTTCCTGAAAAATATAACCCAGTTAAAATCATTGAATATGTTATACCTGCGGTTTAAATACACACACTAGCACATATATGTGGCATAAATTAGTGAAGATGTTGCCCCTAAGCTACTAAGGAAAGGCCTAAACTAATGAAACAAAGTGAGGAAGCATCAGAATCTTGAATTAAAGAGAAACATATGTAACCTTCTCAAGTGGATAAGCGGTTTTCCCACAAGTAGCACATCTTTTACCACCATGACTTCCGAACTGTGCAAGGAGAAAAATCTCTTAACAAAGACGAAGATGAGAACACGAATGACTAATACATACTTGTGGAAAGCGTATAGGAATTGCCTATGGAGGTTTGAATATTATGCATTCAATAGGATCAGATAGAATGGACAAGAGTATATCTCTTATATTTCAATCTGCTAGTTTTGTTAGAGGATCAGGCTCAAGTATGAGCAGCCTCCTTGCATAATTTTCACTTTTCCCCATAATCCTACTGACATGCTTTTTATGAGTTAAGTTCATTTCACAATTAAGATTTACAATAAATGATAATAATTCTTTTGTGTGTTATAGCAAAATATATTAGTCGAAAACCTATGCTTCTGCCCATGATTTAGTATTAACAACTATGGTGTTCAATACACATAAATTTTCTTACATCAAGTTTGATATGAGCATACAAAATTGTCCGGCAACTCCTGCCATTCTCTGACTGATAATTTATCCAACAAGTGCAGGACAAAAGGAGGTCATAAGTCAAATATATTTGGATTCATGTTAAAAGTAAATCTTCAGATGTCAAACTTAAAATAGGAAATTTAATACATACGTGATTGAAAATTCTTACTGAAGTTACCACTCTCCTTAAATCAGAAAGAGCATTTTTCCATGGCATCATTTTATAAACGAAAAATAGTTAGTGAGATAATTTAAAAGAAACTGCATAGTGTCAGGTATTGGGAGCCATTTAGTGTAGCCACGATCATCACAAACAAGTGATAACAAATAAACAAAAATTAGTTAGTGTCACTAACTAAATAGTTAGTTTTGCTATTTTGTCGTTATTAGTTTGTTACAAAATTTAGTATAAATTCTGAACGATCAATTCATAATGAATGAAATCAGAATATTTGCAATCTCTATCTTCTCATATTCTCTCTTTCTCTCAGTTTCTTGTATCTGAGATTCTTTCTTCTTTCAAAATCACTTAAAACTTCTTCTTATTCAATTGCAAACTGAACTGACAAAAGCCATGAATCGAAATGACGCAACTTCATCTTCTACTCCCATTTCAAAGAATATCTTGTATAGAAAGAGGAAGCATACCCTGATGAAGCACGCAGAAGAACTCTCAATTCTCTGCGGAATTCCGGTTGCTTTAGTCTGCATTGAATCCGATGGGACGGTGGAGACTTGGCCACAGGATCGGAAACAAGTCCAAGAAATCGTGCAGCAATACCTACATAAAACAAATCCGCCATCAGAAGCGCCTTCCGTTGAAGAAGCGAAGAACAAGAAGAGGAAATTGGGGTTCGATACTTGGAATTCGGATCTCGATTATAAGTCGGAGGAAGAACTGATTGAAATTCTGGAGCATGTGCAGCGGCAAGAGAAGATTTTGGAGGAGAGAAATAGGAGGGCAAAATCTAGGGTTTGACACCTGAATTATGAGCCGTTCGAAAATACATCTAATCGGAAACTCTCTTCCTGCTCTTTCCTTGCCGATTAAAGCCAGGCATGCCTCTTCCCTCTCTTCCTCTGAGTTTTGAGGTATTCTTACTTTCTTGTTCAATTGGATTTAATCAAACATAATATATACAACTATTTCCCTTTTGATATTGTATTTTCTTTGAGTTTTTGAGATATACTTGTTTAACTGGATACGGTTTTTATCAACATAACATGTACAACTCGAATAATAGTTGCTGAATTAATTAGAAATATTATGGAGTAAACTTGTTGTCGATTGACTAGTTCAAATCTGTCCATCTTTGCATAAGCCTCATCTTCCAAATTAAACCCAGTATAATTTGCTTTCCCGGTTCCAATTACAAGACTTGATAGTGTAAGTGGAAGTCCCAATTTCCAGCCGATTTGGAGCATTCCCAGGAAAAAAACAGAGAAAAGAGAGTTCTTTACGGTAAAGTCCAATTAAATGTATTCCAACGGCTATTAATAGAAATGCCAAAATGTCAGCGGGTTAGTTATTAAAATAGAGTAGCGACCATGGCTGTGCTTCAGACTCTACAATTCGTCTAATTTGATAAAAAATTTATTTAATATTACTAAAAAGATATAGTAGATTCCAATAATTTATAATTTATGTTTTTACATATAATAAAAAATATATTTGTTTTTTTTACAATTTGTCTATTTTTATACTTTATTAAATAGAGGAGCAATTATTACTGTATAGCGTACACTAAGGTTAGTTATGTTTTTTTCTCCCAAGTGAAAAAAAACAAAAAAACTAGATATTAGGGTTAAGACAAAAATAAATATATAAAAAGATAAATATTAGGAATAAGACTTAACATTCATTACTTTTTTACGTTATATTAATTAGACGATCATTATTATTTTTCATCTTATTAATGTTATCAAACATGATCATCCGGTTAACCAAGAATCGGAAATATGTTCGGTCCGGTTCACTTAATTTTACAATTTAGAAGAAAAACAAATCTAATTGATTCAAACCAGATTAAATTACCGAATTGGTTAGAACTTGGTTTTCATACACACTGTGCAATAGTGGTCAGTTTTGAAAATTTATTGTGATTTTGGATTTCCAAACTTTTGGTATCGAAAAAATAAAAGAAATTAAATTGTTCTTGAACAAGTTGGTCTCAAAAATAAAAAAATAAAAACTAAAATGTTCTTGAACAAGTTGATTTTGTTTTCCCTCCCTTTTATCTTCTAGATCTTTGTCTCTAATATTAAAACATCAGATATAATTTACAAAAAAAAAAATAAAGAAACCGATCAGAGTATCAAAAGTTCAGGAACGTTTGGAATCAATCAAAATGAAATAGGACATGCAATATAAGATGTAGAATCAATAATGAATGAAAAAAAAAAATAAAAGAAAAAAAATAGATGAAGGAGAAGGATTAGGAAATTAAAGAAAAAGATAAAGTTGGATGAATGGAGTCATCAACATTGGATGATCAGAAGGGTAAAAGTATGTTTAATATGTTAGGACCTTTTTAAATAGTGTAAAGTATTAGGTTTTTAAGTGTATTTGGGCTCTAGGTATAGATAATAAGCCCAACAAATTTATTATTTTGAATGAACTTTGTATAAATATGAATTAGGGTTTATTATCATAAATACAATACAATACTATATAAATATAAATGTTATAAAAAAATTCTGACTTCATTGTTAATTAAATTAAGGTTAATGTAGTAGGATTTAGTTCTTTTCAAATAATAATAATAATTATAATATTTTATTAGTGTTATTTTTCTTATAATAATTATTATATTTTATATCCAAAAATTTTTAATATATTTTTATTAAATATTTATTTTGAAAGTTAAGTAAATGTGTGAATCATGACCGAATCCGGTTAAAGCAATAAAATCGTGAACCGTTTACTTTACTGGTTGATATCCAATCCGGTTTTGATAACATCACATTTTTTATATTGTTATGGATAAAATTATAACGTAGACAATTTTACTATAACAATGATTAAAAAAAATTAAACATTTCTATGCAAACTCGTGATATTATTTAAATAGTTGCACGATTTAAAGTTCATTCTATACCTTATGTTTATAATGTTCTTTTATTTTGCAACATCAAAATATGTTTTTGTTTTCAATAATTTTTTCCTTTATCGAAATTGTTGCTCGAGTTTTTTGGAATTTGTTTTATGCCTATTATAATTCAAAAGATTATACTAATAATTGTTGTATGTAATCCTACCTTTATTTTACCATATAATTTTTTAGAAGTGGTCATCATTTCTGTATCATCACACCATGAATCCTTTCATCGACCAACTTTTTTTAGTTATTAAACTACAACATAGATATTGTAAAAAGTTGTCAAGTTTTCTTAAATTCGAGGAAACTATAACTTGTTCATCTTGCATACTTCAATCCCGATAAATAGTATCAGAATATGAACATTTCACCAAATATTTCTGAAACAAAGCAGAAGCAGAAAAAAATGTAGTAGCAAGCATCCATCCAAGCCTTGCATGGATAAGTGTTACAATTTGTGGGAGAATATAGCAACAGAGTGATTGAAGAACAAAAATGGAGGCACTAGAGGGAAATCACACCGAAAATGGTAAAGCACGCACATAAATATGAGTCAAACAAATGCAGTTAAGACTCTGGAACGGCAGCTGCAGCTCGCTTGATGGATGCAGACTTGATAAGATGATTGTAACTTCCCTTTTCTTTAAAGAGCTGCGAAAAATGATGCTTGCAGTATAAGACGCCTTCAAGCGCAGCATAATTTGACGGGGACAATGAACACCCCCCATGTGAGCATTTGAAACACGACTTGTGATAGGCCTGGCTCTCTACTGTTACCTGCAGTTTTTTTCGTTGAACGAATTCGCATTATAAGCCCATAACGTATTCAGAAACACATGTCACACTGTGTTACTTGCATCTAATCACTAAAGTCAAAGCAAACATCCATGTGAAATCTCCCGATAAGTTTAGAGTAATATCAAATTTTCCGAACCATCATGAATGCTAACTTTGAGAATGGCTGCCTTTTTAGTCACTGAAAGATGGATCAATCATAAAACCAATGAATTACATGTCATAGCAGAATACATAGAGGCTGCCTTTCAGTCACTGCAAGATAAATTCATAAATTTTTTTATTCAAGTTCTAATCTTTGAAGCATTTATGTAGATATATATGAGGCTTTAATTAGTGATGTTGTTGCCCCTAAGCCAGTAAGGAAAGGCCTAAACTAGTGAAACAAAGTGTTTAAGCATCAGAATATAAAATTAAAGAGAAATAAAGGCAAGAGACTGGGAGTTTTTTGAATCTTACCTTTTCAAGTGGATAAGCAGTTTTCCCACAAGTGGCGCATTTTTCTTGTGTCCCAGAAAACATTCCTGCAGCTTTGCTTGGTGATCGTGTCTGAAACAAGAACAAATTATTCGTCATGTCTAGCAAGATATGATAACTAACTCCATTTACAAAACAGTGAATGTTTATTAGCACTAAGAATAAGTAGTATCAGAAAGGATATTTACCAGCTCTGGATTTAGCTTCTCCGCTGACTTTGCAGCTGTTAGAAATGAATTAAATTTGATTAAACAAGTTTAGAAAAGAAGTGTGCATTAGCTTCAAATAGGTATTAAAGTTGAAGAGACGTACGTGATTGAAAATTCTTACTGAAGTTACCGGTCTCCTTAAACAGTTGCTCAAAGTGGGGCTTGCAGTACAGCACACCTTCCATTGAAGAATAATTACTAAGCTGAAAAACACATTAATCATGTAACCTGTTAAGCTCAAATACACATAAAATACAAGTCAATAGGAGAATTTAGCAAGATTCATATAAGTTAACATACAAGTCAACTTGCTAATCTCTGATATAATGGTTAGTTCCGGAGCCAATATTCAAACGAAAAAAATTACAAAGAACACTAGCACGCTGTTTGCCACAATCATCGATAAACAAGTGAAAAGAAAAACCAGGCAATACCATTGTTTTCCATGGCATCATTCTAAAAAGGCCATATACATCATTAGCTCCCAGAACTGAAGTCAAATCGCCTACCGCCCCCTGAACATTGAAAAGGTCCCTGTTACCCCTTTCAACTTGCAAAAGTGCACCAATTTGCCCATGAATGCCATGTGTCAACTTCTGATTGGAGAGAGAAATATGACATCTTTGAAAAGTCAAACCAACCAGAAGCTGACATGTGGTGTTCAAGGACAACTTGATGCATTTTTTAAAGTTGAAGGGGGGTAAATTGGTGCAATTTTACAAGTTGAGGGGGGTAACCGGGACCTTTTCAAAGTTAAGGGATGCAGTAGGGAAAATGGGTTGAGTTCAGGGGGCTGACGATGTATTAGGCCTTCTAAAAACGAAAAATAGTGTAATATTTTAAAAACAAAGTGCATAGATTGGTAGACTAGGTCAAAGTGCATAGATTGGTAGACTAGGTTCTAGCAGTGAGTTAATCAACCCAAACATGCTACCAGCCGATCTGAAGAATAACAAAAAAACAATGCCTTCAATTTCCAGAGCCCCTTGAACTTTCAGACTTCAGAATTAGCCATTAATAACAATCAGTACATGATCGTTTTGTTTTGATAGTATTAGCCTAAACTTGGCATTTTTCTTCGTGGGGCTGTAATATCCTTTAACTAGTGTAAGATAATATTTGGCAAACACGTGAGACTAAATTACAGGTGTAGTTCAAAGTTGTAGTTTATCCCATGGATGGCTATATAGAAAGTTCTATCCATCCATATCATTTCAGTGAACTCCAAAGTCAGTTACTCTCCTCCAATAAAGTGTTTCACATCAGTTTACAGATACTACAGCCCATACATACGAGAAAAAAAATTCAGTTCTAGATCTAATACTATCTAAGCCAAAAAAAAAAATGAATAAAATGTGTTAAACATTGATCATGGGAAAATTGCAGCAAACACTAGCTCATTGCCGCAGACTTCAACAAACAAGTGACAATGTAAATTCGTTTTTACTTATCATCATTGCTATGAAAGAAAAGGCCACTAATCTAAGGCATCCTACACATAAGGCCAACTAACTAAAGCTACTAGTTGATCATTCCTATCAATTAACGTAAATGGATTATAAAACAGAAATTAAGCACAAGAAAAAAATGAAAAGAGTAGGGTACCTTTAAAGTCCCTTTGCAATGGAAGCACTTGAAGCAAGATTTATGATAAGGAACGCCATCTGCAGATAAAAGTTCCATAGGATACACAGTCTTCTCACAGGCCTTGCATTTCTGCTGAGTACCAGTAAAAGACATTGCTGCGACTGCAAAAGCACATATGTATTTCTTAGATCCAGAAAGTAAAAGGGGATCTTCAACTGAAACAACAATCAAATGAAGCTTAGGGGAGACAAAATACAAAAATTCCATGACCGAGATTCAAATAAGCTAAATCAGAAGTAATGGATCTCATCGGAGATCTGTAAACTACGGAGATGTTCATAAAAAGACGAAGGAGGAGTTGAAAAGTAGAGGGCACCTTTGATTGAAGAAGAAAAGTGGGAGTTGAAAGAGAGAGGAGAGGAAGGGGTGGGATTAAGCTGTTTATAGAAGGGAAGAAAGGGAACAATTATAGCAATAATAATTAAGAGAGGATTGGAATGGATTGAATTGAGAATTGATTGAGATTATTGCATGAAAGGAAAAGCAGCAACGAAGATGAACAAATAAGTTTGTTTGTTAGGTTGGATTTGGATAATCATACATGGCTACCACTTTCTATGTTCTATTCAAATTATGTGAATAAAATTCCATCTAAAATTCAATACAGATTACGATTGTATGTAGCAAAATTTCTATATATTTGTCTGATTCAACTGTTTTGTTTTGACTACATGGTTAAGTATAGCAATACATAAGAGTCGCGTAAAAATTATATGAAATACCATGTATTAAATACATTTTCACTCATTAAATAATATATACTACGATGAAAATTGTATATGAGAATTGAGTCAATTGTTATTATTATTACAGAGAATCATATAAAAGATTGCTTTGATACATTAGGATTCCGCATCCGATTCTTTGTTTAAAGACGGAATATGGAGCTGTCTATTTTGACGAATGAATTATTCCCAACAATTGTTCTTATTCTAAATAATGAAAGATTTGTACTCTAATTTATAATTAATTTGCTACACATGAGTTAAAATCTTGCCAAATATCGTCTGGACAAGCCTATACCAATCACGTTGAAACGTACACAATGTTTTAAAAAAAATAATTTTGCTTCGATAACCTTGCAATAATAATAATGAAAAAACCTCACTCCACCATTTTGGATTTGGACTAATAATAATGAAAAAACCTCACTCCACCAATTTGGATTTGGACTCATATGTGACATTGAAATGTAAACAATTCTTTCTCTATTTACGTTTATTTGCTTTTAATTCTCATTTTGATTTAGGCATGAGAGTAAGCCTATATATATAATTTAATTGTTTTCCACATTTTTCTGAACAAAATAAAAGAAAACAAAAGTTTGAGTGTAAACCTCATAATATTTAAAGAGAAGGCAGAAAAAAGTGTGTGATTTGTTCAAATTGTGAAGAAAATAAAGAAAACATAAGGGAAACTGATTTTTTTTAAAAGTCCGATATTGTGAACGGAATTAAAAATCATCGTTTGGTCCGTCTAGATCCCGCATAAGGGCTATTTTGAGGATCGTTGTCTGATTATGCCCAGCACCTAAACCCTGTCGACTAGCGCCTAAATTCACCTAGGTCTCGATTAATCTTCGACCGCCCGATTAACGTCTAGAGTTTTTTAAAACACTGATAAACATATGATGGATGCATTGAATTGATTGACAGTCGTATTATTCAATTAAGTTTAGTTGTCTTATTATTGGTAGTTCCGCAAATATGTTTCCAAATGTTTTCAGTTTGAATAATGCATAAATATGTCAAACAAATGATAGATGAACTTTAATTTTCAATCAACCACAATAGTAAATAGTAAATCTTGCTAATTATGTTATACGATGGTATGTGTATGAAATTATATTATGTGTAGATGACCCCATTTTTACCAAAAGAAATATGTAGATGACCCCAACCCCAACTACTGGCCACAGCATATGACTGAACCATTTAGTATTTCTTTATATTATTCATTGCTTCCATCATTAATTTTTAATTGCACCTAAATTAAACCGCATATAATACGCAAAGGATGAAAAGAGTAAAACCGTTTTTGAAATAATGT
>CATIWQ010022244.1:0-25864 GCA_949673415.1 Euphorbia schlechtendalii | reverse complement strand
TTGAAGGGAGATCAGATTGATGAAGAAACAAATCAAGTAATTTATATCAGATTAGATAACGTAAATACAAAAACTATAATTAAAAGAAAGAGTTTAAGAAAAATAGTATTCCCTTATTGTAAAAGAAAAAATATTTTGATTAAAGAAGGGAGTCACTTGTATTTCTCTTAAAAAAACCTGCCTTGAGTTGATGGGCCTTCGAGACATGTATAAATTTGTTATCATCAATATTCCATAATGTTCTATCTTTTAAAAGTATATGATATAGAACCAAATCTTAACGAAATTTAACTTTACATCTTCCACTTAAATAAATATTTATAAGTTACATCAGTGATATGTTGACAGACAAGTAAATATATTTGGAAAGAATGAAAACATGGAAAACTGATAAAGCCATCAAATACTTAAGCTTCAATTTGAATTTACTAATCTTAATCTTTTTAAAATAATACCAGTTAAGCTTCGATTTTAGATATTATTGTTCCTTACAGTTAAAGTTTTTTTACCCTTCTCGATAAATGTAATCTTGCTTATAATATAATATGTTATATGCTTATGATTTGTATTGATCTTCAAACTTTGAACCATCAATGAACTTTTCAATTTTTTTTTTCAAGATTATCAATTGATCTAAAATTTGACTGAAATAGTTAACTTTATCACATCAATAAATACATTCATTAAAGCACTCCTAATACTATTGTTAGATACAATTTTAGAGGAAGATGTGACATTTGGGTGGACGTGCCGGAGTGGTTATCGGGCATGACTAGAAATCATGTGGGCTCTGCCCGCGCAGGTTCGAATCCTGCCGTTCACGTTTTTGTTTGATGCTTATTTCATTGTTTTTTCCATTCCCTTCTCCCATTGATCAACTGATGAACTGATCATCTTGTTCTGTTTACAAGTTGAACCAGATGAGTGGAAGGCAGAAGGGCAATGCTAATCCCCAATTCCCTTCATTACCTTTCAATTCCAGTCCATACTCTAATCAAGCACTGCAAAACCCTAAGCCAACTTCACCAAGTCCACGCCCAAGCCCTCACCGCCGGCCTCCTCTACCACAAGCTCCCCATCTCTTCTTCTTCCTCCTCTTCGCAACTGCTTACAACAATTCTCTTCTCTCTTACGACGAAAACCCCCAATTCGTCTTCATCTCTGCTGCACTATGCTGTCTCTGTTTTCGATTCAATCCTCAGCCCTTCTACTTTTTGCTACAATGTTATCATCAGAATCCACACCCTCCATTCCTCTCCTCTCCTGGCGCTTCAGTTCTTTCTCCAGATGCTTCGTTTCTCTGTTTTTCCCGATTTTCACTCCTTCCCTTTTGCTCTCAAAGCCTGCGGTCACCTCAGTAGTCTACCGTTGGGCCGTTCCCTTCATTCTTTAGCTTTTAAATTAGGCTTTGTTTATGATTTATACGTTGTTAATTCTTTGATTCGTTTGTATTCGATATCCGATTGTTTAGCATCTGCTCACCAGGTGTTTGATGAAAGTCCTCAACCGGATGTTGTTTCTTACAACGCGTTGATTGATGGGTTTGTCAAAGCTGGTGACGTTGTAAATGCACGGGAGCTGTTTGATAAAATGCCTGTGAGAGATTCTGTGACGTGGGGTACTATGATTGCTGGCTATGCACGGGGAAGCTATTGTAAAGAGGCAATTGAATTATTTGATCAATTGATGAACTTAGGGCTCTGGCCTAGCAATTTCTCCTTGGTATCCGCTCTTTCTGCTTGTGCACAAATAGGTGAACTCGAAAAAGGGAAACAAATCCACAACTACATCGAAAAGAATCAGATGAAAGCCGATTCCTTTCTGTCAACCGGGTTAGTTGATTTCTACGCAAAATGTGGCTGCATTGGAACCGCTTTAAAAATATTCGAATTGAGCCCTGAAAAGAATCTAATCACATGGAATGCAATTCTGGTTGGCATAGCAATGCACGGCAATGGCAAGCTACTACTAAACTACTTCGCAAGAATGAGGGAGGCCAAAATAAACCCCGACGGGGTAACATTTCTCGGGATTTTTGCAGGATGCAGCCACGGAGGGTTAGTAAACGAAGCCAGAAAATTATTCAACGAGATGGAATCTTTGTACAACGTCCCTCGCGAGCCCAAACACTACGGGTGCATGGCCGATTTGCTAGGGCGGGCCGGGCTAATCAAGGAAGCAGTAGATATGATAAAGGATTCGCCCTGGGGGGGCGATATGTATATGTGGAGTGGCCTGTTAGGGGGTTGCAGGATACACGGGAATGTCGAAATGGCTGAGAAGGCGGCTAAGGAAGTGATGAGGCTGAAGCCGGAAGATGGAGGGGTATATTCGGTATTGGCGAATGTTTATGCAAATGCAGAGAGATGGGAAGATGTTAGGGAGATAAGGAGAATGATGAGTGGGAATAGGGTGGTGAAGAAGAATGTGGGGTGTAGCTTGATTCAGTTGGATGATGGTGTTGTGCATGAGTTTGTTGCCGGGGATGGCTTTCATAGGCAGAGTGATGAGATATTTATGGTTTTGGATGGAATTAGGGAGCACCAGTGTGATATGTGGTGATAGAATTGGCCAACTTTCATGGTGTAAGTGTAGATTGGGAAACTGTCCTGAAAATGTAGACCAAGTTTACTTGGTTATGTGCTGGTAAAATAAAGTTTAGTTTGAGAGAGGTGAAAACGATTAATAATATGGGTATGATATTGTTCATTTAGTTTAGTTTTTCAAAACGAAACAGGGAGCTAAAATTTGTTCAATTGCTATTGAAACAATCAATTTGAGATATTCAGTAACACGTATCAAAACGAGAAGAATTTAACAAGTATATAAGACAAGTAACTATTAGTGTTGAAAGATTATCATTTTTATCACATTTCTTTTTCACTTTTAGTTGACATTCTCACAATCAATGCATGTTTATATTCAACATTAATTCCTAATTTACATTTGTGTTAATTACGAATGAAAATAAATATAAAATGAAATTCCGATAAGGTAATAATTAAGAAAAAAGATAATTTTATGATAATATGATGTGGATAAATTAATCATTTTAATAAAATAATAAAGGTTTTATTAATTTTCATAAAAAGAATTGAGAATAATTGGCAGTAGAGAGAGAGTAATACACGTTGTTTGTCATTGCAACGAGTTATGCGAAGAGACCATACAAATTGGTCCATGAAATGGATTCGGCTTGATATGAATTTAGAGTAACATTTTGACCCGGTAATTAGTTTCTTCGGGTAAATATTCTAAAATGGTAGTGTGAATTATAAAATATTTTATAATCTGAACAGGCAAATTGATAATTGAACTTAGTCAATTTTTATAGTATCTCAAGTAGAAGCTTTTGTGAATATGAATTCATTAGAGCTGAAGCCGGACAATGCACAATTCGGTCTTATATAATTTTACTTGCTGTACCGCCCTTGATAACAAATTTCTTTTCTGCATTGACCTCAAAATTCTCAATCTACACAAATCAAAAGACAGTTGTGTTTCATAACCTTTGTTTGGAAAACAATTTCAATTCAGTTTATTTTGTATTTTAAACTTTACAAAATTCATTTATTGAATTATTTCTAAAATATTGGTTTCATAGCCAGCTTATAGACGGGGAACATTCAATGGTGGCAGAAATCAGTCAAGAGGATGGTGTATTGATGGAGTTATATTGAAATGGTAGTCAATTTCATGCTGTTTAGTGATTAATCAAATGACATAGTAATTTGTAAACTGATGAAGCAAGTAAATATTTTGGCGGCCCCAATGTAATTTTGAAAGATATAAAAATTACGAGGTGGCTGTTCTTGAGGCTTCTGGGATGTCTCCTGAATTTGACACGTGTCCATTACTTGCCTCCAGACTCCTCTTCCCTTTTTAGATCAATATTTATAACTTATTTGCCACTCACCACAATCAACAATCAAGCAAAGGAATCAACCTTCCAATTCACAAAATTAACCTTCAATTATGGCTCTTAGATCACTGGTAAGTTTAATCATCTCTGTAAACCTCAACTTTCTTTACTTCATTTTTTGACATTTTCTCAACTCCCATTTAAAAAAATGACTGCAGAATCAATTAAAATCAATGGCGGGTCGGTTAAAACCAGCATACACAACATCAACAACACCAAAAAAGGCATATGCACCAACAGCAGATCAATTCCATCACCAAGAAGAAAAGCAAGTAAAAAAAGCAGCAGCAGCAGCAGTTAAAGGGGAGTATGTGCCAGTATATGTAGCCATAGGAATGATAGCAGTGTCAGTATCACTGGGTTTATTGACTGCAACACACCAAATACTTTACTCCCCAAATGTGAGGCTCAAGAAGCAGAGAAGGGAAACTGTGGTGGAAGTTGAAGACCCGGATAGAGTAGTGGAGGAAGCTGATAAATTTCTCAAGAAATCTTGGTTTAGGAAAATAGCACATGTGCAGGAATTTGATAATGGAATTGGGTATATGCCTCATACTGTTCATGGAGATGCTTTTCCTCATAAACCTCATGCTGAAACTCTAAAGTCTGTTGGTGTTGATCCCAAGTCTCATCACCGTTGACATTTGGAAATTAGGATGGCTGTTTTCTACGTATTTGTATTTGTTGTAATTTGCTTAAAAATGGTGTAAATAATAAGTAATTATAACTTTTGTCACCCCATGTATATTATTGGATATGTGAGAAAATAGCAAAAATGCGCATCCAGGGAATCGAACCCTGGTCAGTACCGTGGGAGGGTACTATGATACCACTACACCAGATGCGCTATGTTGCTTTCACTGTTTATGTAATTACTAATAAAGTAATATATGGTGCTATCATTGATGAAATATATTAGAAAGCAAGAGCAAAATGGATGGAAAATTTACGACTCTAAAAATGAAACAAAAAGAATCGACCCGAAACCGTGGTGGATCAAGGTCAATTAATTTTGATAATTGATTTCTATTTGAATAATTTAACAGGAAGAATAGTCAACATGCTTGGTTTCTTGATTGATTATGTGATGCATGTCTTCAAAAAATTTGGAACTTAAAAATTGAATAAGAAAGTGTTAGAAGATTTTGTATCACATGTAATGATACAAAAGAATAAATTGGATGGTTGGAGTATGAATACTTAGGTATAAAGATTTGCCATGCTAGTACAAAAACTTACACGTATTGTATTGAATTGTTTTGGTGGTATAAAGGTAATATTAGCTTTTGAGTGTGTACTTTTTTTAAATAAAAGCAAAGAGATAAAATCAAAACAATGCTCATAACAAAACATGGAAAAAATTCTAAATTTAAGAAATTGCTGGTTTATGCATTGAGCTTGCTAGCTAGAAAATATTTTCTTTTTTAAATGGTAAATGAATGCGTGGAATAATATCTAAGATGGTGTAGAGTGATCTGACATCCATTTTATTTCTGTTTGCGATTGCTTTCTGTGGCATATTGGTTTGCTACAATCTTTTTAACACATGCATCATGAACCTTGCCAAAAAATGACGGTTTAGAACACATATGATATTTATTTATTTTATTTTTGACAAATGAATTTCAGAGCATTATATTGACAATGATGGCCGCGGAATCATAGCCTCTAGTATATTTAGAGATTAAAGAAATCCAAAAATGAGGAGAAGTGGACAATTTAATCTGTTTAGAATCAATTCCTAAGATATATGGATTTATGCTTATAATCTTCTGCAAAGTATAAGACACACCTCTTCAATACATAGCGAGGTCAGATTCCAATAAAAAAACATATTTATTGATCTTCTTAGCTTAAATTTTGAGCTACCTAAATAGTTCATGAACAAATTAAGTTCTGAAAATTACATTAAATGAGATTTTTAAAACATTTTATATCACTTTGGAGATTGTAAATGGTAAAGTAGACTTATATTTGACATATTTAAGTGCCCAAGGACCATTCACATTACTGATAGTAACAAATAGCTATTTGCAAAGTTTGACAATACAACGTTATGAAGGCATTTTGTTTATCCAAAATAGGAAAGATAAAAGAACATATGCAATAGCTTTATTAAATAACAATTAAAAGTTTAACTGTGGAATGAATGATGCTGTTGACTTTTGCAGTGGAAATGGGGATAATTTTTCATGTCTAAAAACAAGCATGTAAACAGTTGGTACACTAGTGTTGGAATATAGTTTTGACTTTGATAACAGATAAGTATGAAGGTATGAAGGCAACTTGGATTATAATGCAATATGTAAAGTTAAAGATAAAATAAAGAAATAGGAATGGATTCGCGAAGTAGTAATTGAGAATAATGCAGGCAGGCTAAGGGCTATATAAACGCAAACAAATATTAGTGTTTTTGGCAAACTGAACGATGAAGAAGACATTAGATATGAAAGAAGATATAATATGGTTGGAGAAGCTTCCAATCTCCCTCAAAGGCTTCCGACACACTTATTTGTATATTACAATATGTCGGATTCCTTTAAGGGGATTGATGGCTTTACTCCCCATTTCTCTACTATCCATCTTCGTTTCCTTCTATGTAGCGAATCAGTGTGTGTACATGTATATGTATATGTGGTTTTGATGTAGCTTCTTCTTCTATTTATGGTTTCTATGTTTTACATCATTTAGGTGAAAATCTTAATTTGCATAAGATTCTCGTGATTTTTATTCAAACAATCTGTCTCTTCAAGCGTTGGAACCGTCAAACATTAACATTAGTTTTGCTTGCACAACCATATTTTTGAAAATTGCTACTTAAAATGTTACGCGTATAATTTTTTATGAAAAAGGTATTTTTTTATAATAAAGGTATGTGTATTTCATTCTAGCTATATTCAATTACTATGTTTTTTTTTTCTAATATGAGTTCTAACTCGAGTAACATGTCTTTTTCCTAGAGCGCTTCAATTTCCACTATATGTAGTGGGTTTGCGGTGACAGCCACATAAATATAACATAATGGTTAAAGTTCAAAGAATAGAGCAATCGACAACACTGTTAATATATGTAAATTGATCCCATTAGTTTCAACCTTCTAGAATTGAGGATGATCAACTCCTGAGCAAGTGATACTCCAACTGTTCTGTGTAACATTTTTAGTTGTTATTAGAATAAATAAGTTAGCTAATGTATAGCTGGTATGTTTTTAGCATCTTCATGAAGTTATTGGTTTTACACTTTTCTAATCAGACACCTTTCTCAGCCTGACTAGTGGTCCCCGAAAATTTATTTAAGTATAGTTCTACATTACAAGAAATATTGGATTTGCTAGCAAAACAAATGTAGTTGCTAGAAAGTTGCTACCGTTTCATATGAACATATAAAAAAACAAAGCTTATAAATAATCTTGGCAACATGTTAACAAGTTTGGTTAATATAGACATTGTGATTGGCAACATGTTAACAAGTTTGGTTAATATAGACATTTTGATTGGCAACATGTTAACAAGTTTGGTTAATATAGACATTTTGAACACATATTTTATAGCAATTGACATGCAATAATTTATGTTGTTTGTAATACATATTTAGTTTCCTATACTTGACATGTTTCATCATTTGTCACCTTTAACTTTTAAAAGTTTCTGTCAACTCTCTAAACTTGGTTGAAATGTGTTCCATTATGATTAGTTTAACTTCCCAAAATTATCCAATATATATTTTCTCATATGATCCAATCGCGACACATGACAATGAAGAGAATGACAAGTCAATTATGCCAAGTCTAAGTCAAGTAAAGACATTTCAAACTTAAAGGTGAAAAATGGTAATAGTGTATCAAGTTTGGGATGCTATGAAATCTTGTAGCCATGACGGTAACTAAAAATTCAGTAGACAAGAATATAGTCTTGAATCATGGTATGGAAGGGAAACAATCCATCATAGACATGAGTAAAACAAAGAGAGGTAAATATCGTTGTTCAACGTGTTATGTCGATGGTAATTCAAAAAAGGCAAACCTAACAGACCAATCTAATTTTATAATTCCGAGGCAGAGAAAGGAACTGTCTAATAAGGCCTCTCTTACAAGTCACCAAATATATGAGTCAATTTACACTACTTTCTTCAATACATTTAACGCTCAAAAACACATTTGAAGATGGCAATGATCAACCCCATCAAACACTGTATGACTACCTAAAACCCGACATCATGAAATCAACCGATTTTCTTTCTAGTTGTCACGCCTTGATTGCCTTCTGCGAGGTGCTGCTGCTGTGTCCTCTTTCTCTTCTCCGCTGCTACTTTCTTCCTTCTTCGACGGAATATCAGCTGCTTCTGGCGTGGGCTTGCTCTCTACTCTCGCCTGAAAACACAGTTAATTAACAGAGTCAGATAAATTACAACCCGTCAAAAGCTGCAATAAATAGAGTAGCTCATTTTTCACAGTTTATAACTTACTGGCTTCTTTCCACCGAAGAGAATCCTAAAGAGAACAGTGAAGATCACCACTATGATGGAGATGATAACACCAATTGTGATGTTTGGTTGTTTCTCTGCCTTCTCAATAAGTTCCTGCATTATATACTTCATATTTAGGTGAAATCCACTAAAATGGTTTTAATTTTGCGAAGAGAAAAAAAAATCTGACTTACAATGATTTTTTCTTTCTGCCCACTTAAGAAAGGGATATCTGCTATCCGGTACAGAATGTCAAACACCTTTTTCTGCAAATATGGAAAGGAAAATTGAGACAGCAAAAAAAATTACAGGACGGCTTAATCAGAAAACTACATAAAAAAAAAGGGTAAATTTCAAAAAAATGCCATGTGATCTTAGCCATTTTCAAAAAGGGGCTTGTGATATTATAGTTCTCAAAAGGAGGCTTGAGATTTGTTAACGTTATCAAATCAAGGCATTTAAACTAACACTCTTAAATTGATGATGTGGTAGAGGGGTATTTTGGGAAAATTCAAATTTTCTTCATCTTCTTCCTTTCTCTAACCCTAATCTCACATTCATCCTTTAACACCATACACTCATGAAAAGGATCTTGCTCATCACCCATAGATGTTAATGTTACTTGTTGAATCATAAGTTCATTTGACCATTGCGTCCGATTTTTTTTTGTTGCAGGAAAAGAGAATGATTTTTATAAGGAAAATGAGATAGAGAAAGAGAATAAGGAAGGGCCTCAAGAGATGAAAATTGATGATAAGAATATGGAAGAAGCTCCTATTGAAGAGAAGGAAGTGAAGCTCGAATATGAAGTCCAGTCAAAGAACAATGTCGAGGCAGAATTGAAGAACAAACCTACAGGAGAAGCCTCTGTGAAGAACTCAAATAATTTTTGAGATAAGTTTTACAAATATGTACTTTCTTCTTAGCTTCACCGTGGCTGCCACTCAATCCTCATTATACAGCTCAATTGGGCATTTTCCTACCAAAAAAAACTCCGACAAGACCTGATTGTTGTTTCCCTTCAACGGCAAATGAGGTCAGCTTACTCCCTCAGTCCTTAGATTAGGGAACTGAGGCATTTTGCCGAGAGCTTTAATGATTTTAATTCTACTGAATCTGCTTTCATCACTTCTCTTCTCAAACTGCTATCCATTTGATAGAGATGATTTCCATTTTGGCACTAAATTGCTTGAAATCATGGTAAAAGGGTTGCTTTTTTTTCAATTGGATCAATACCCAGAACTTGTATCCTATGGAGAATATATTCTACGGTGTCACTATGAAGTCTTTGAGGAATGGGATATCATTTGTAATGAGATGGTAAGCAATGACATTGAGAAAAAGACGGTTGAAATTGTGTAGAGAAGGACATTGTCACAGGTGATAAGGATTTCATGGATTTCGCAATCGTAGAAGTTAATGAGGGAGCAAATAAAGATCATTACAATGGTACAATTGTTGCTGCATCTGAGGGAGGAGGACGACTACCTGATAAGAAAGCTCCTTTTCATGGGTTTTGATGTTCTTGAATCAGACCAATTGGTACCACCCAAAACCTAGAACCAGACAGTACCTTTGGCATAGAGGGGGCGGCCATGGAAGGGAGGAAGAGACAGAGAGAGGTGTGAGTGAAATTAGGTTTTTTTTTAATTTATAGTGATAATTAATTTTCAAGTTTACCCTAACCACGTCATCGAATTTAACGGTGTTAGCAAAAATGCCCCGTTTTGCTAACGGGGCGAAACCTCAGACCCTCCCTCAAGACCCGAAATATCACAAACTCTGTTTTGAAAATGGCTCAAACCACAAGGTACCTTTTTGAAATTAAACCTAAAAAAATGATAATACCTGGAAGCCAGCAAGACCGTCTGATCCAGCAGCAGCATCCTCAGCCTTCTGCTTCTCTTTCTCAACATCAAACTTAGCCTTCCATGTTGTCTGCCTGATTGACTCTGCAACCTTCTCATTATCTGCTATCAGTATATTATCAAACAAAATACCATCCTGCATTGTCCAGATCTCAATTCCAATTGCAGCAATAGGCTCAAAATCTGGTTGGCTGAGCTCAAAGTAGCTGGGGTTTGGAATCTGTTGAGGCTTCCAGATACCCTTGTAATTGGGGTTGTCGATAAGGGGAGCATGCCATTTTCCTTTGTAAGCTGGGTTTCTTTTCATTGGCCTTTTCCATTCACCACAGCCAGGTGCAGCCTCACATTTGGGGTTATCGACCTTTGGTGCCTCCCATTCACCATCCTCCTCATCGTCCCAGTCTTCGGGTTTTGTGGCTTCTGGGTCATCAACTTCTTCAGGCTCATCATCCAACCAACCTTCGGGTTTCTCAGCTTCCTCATCCACAATCTCCATTGGTGCATCCTCATCCCAGTCTTCAGGCTTAACAGCATTTGGGTCGGGAATTTTGGCTCTCTCGTCCCAGTCTTCAGGCTTCTTGTCATCTGGATCGGGAATTGTCTTGGGAGGAACTAGAGCAGGTTCGAAATCATCTGATGAGAGGAAATTTGCCTTCTTTTTCTCCTCTCCATCAACTAGAATCCTCACTTCATTGTCAGGTTTCAGAATGGCAGTGTAAACGTGAGTAAGTTTATCTGATGGAACGGATGGAGGGAACTTGAGATGGTGTTCAACATACTCTCCACTCTTTGGGTTCTTGTGCTTTAAGATGAAATGTACCTTGTTTGTGGCACCGCATTTGTCGGGTCCAAACATGATTGAATATGGGGCCTCGTTGTCAAATGACTGGGCAGTCCATCCAGCTTCCTGGGGGCGGAGATATTTCAGATATGCACCGCCGCATTCCAGTCCATTCTGGAAACGATTCTCGAATTGGAGGACGATGGTTCCATCCTTTAGAATTACAGGCTTTTCGAGCTCTTTAACAATGGCGTACTTCCTTGCCTTCTCGCTCACAAGAAGGCCATAATCATCATGACCCTCACTCTTTGAGTGCTTCCAGACACCTAAAATGACGAAGAAACATTTCCAATATATGAGTGATCATTACCAGCAATACTCTCTTCAACACATTTGAAAAACTCAAGACAACCAAAAGCATGTAATTAGGAAAAAGAATTTGATTTTCTTGAAGAACCATTTAGATAAGATATAAATGATTATGCAACCAAAAGGATTGAAGTTCAGCTGCACAAGTTCACGAACTGGAACTCAAATATCTGGCCCAACACCCAAGGCCAACGAAAGAAACTATGCATATTTTTCAAGTAACATCAGATTATTTTACATGTGTATGATAGACAGTAATTTCTCACCAAGAAGAATTTCAAAATAATCATGCAGAAAGTGCTAATCAAACGCTAACTCCCATATAAACTCTTCCCCTGAGACCTAATTGCCAATTCTATTGACACAAAGCCATGTATAAACATACATTTAATCTTAATGCAATAAAATTCTTCCCAGTACATAAGTGGGGTGTAAATTAAATATGTTCCTATTATGATACAAAGTCATAAAATCATCTTCTTAGTCTCCGGCTTTGTTTGGATTGAAGTTTTTGAAAGGAAAGGAAACCATGGTAGCTTAAATACTATGTTTGGATTGATGAATTTTTACAATTTGGTTGGATGAGAAAGGGGGCTAATTCCTTCCAGATCCCTTCAAACTTCAGATATTTCATCCCACCAAAATGGTGGAATTCGGAAGGAAGATATTCTAAATTATAGTTTTGATCTTAATATTTCCTTATTTTACTAATTAGTTTCAGTTAAACTTTTTAAAATTTATTCAAAAATTAATGGATATATATGTAATGTTACTACTAGTTTCTTTTAAAAACTCATCCCTTTTAAAAACTCATCCCCTCTTCCCAAACGCAATGTTTTAAAAATTAACTCATTCTTTTAAAATTCCATCCCCCACTTTCTTTTCCATCACTTTCCTTTCCTTTAAAATTCTTCAATAACTTGCTACCAAACAAAGCCAAGCAAAATTAAATTAAGTTCAAATGATAAAATGGAAAAGAAAAATTATCTCACGCAAATCAGCAACAGATATACCAAAAGAAATATAAAACTTCACTTCAAACTCATAAATTAAGATTCGAGAGAGATCACAATGATGAACAATAAACAAGACATATTAAATTGAGATCCGAAAATGTTAATCATACCTTTGTAGTCATCGTTCTCAGAAACAACCCATCGACCTTCAAATGACTCCTCAAAGGACTCATAAAAGATCTACATCAAACATATCATCAAGTTCATCAAACAAACACGTACGACAGTCAAATTTCAAAGATTCAAATGAAGAAAGAATGTTAAATACCTTATCATCGTCAGAAGCACATATCTGACTGAAGGAAATGAAAGCTACTAAAAGCACAGAAGTCAGTCCCAGAGAGATGCGTTTTGCTTCTCCCATTTGTATTTCTCTTCCTTGAATTCTCAAAGCCCTAACTGAGCTAAGAAGACGACGGTGGATTAGCGATCTGAATCTGAATCCAATCCAAAACAAGATCCGAAGATAGAAGCTACTAGATTGGGGTTTCCGATATCAAACGAGGAGATGGGAGTCTAGAGTAGATATACTGATATTAGAGTAGTCAAGGGAAATTGCCGTCTTGTTGGTTGGACCAATGAAAATACGTGACACGTGAAATGGACCAATCGTGTTAGGCCACGTAAGAAAGTCCAGCATTCTGTGATGCAACTTAGGTAGGAAAATCTTATATTAAAATTTAGAAACTTGACCAGGTCTAACCAGGAGCGATCTCTATAAGCCCATTGGATCCACTCTTAGCCCTTTCTTTACGTGTAACCTTCGCTTAACCCTTGGACTTGTTTGGATTATAATTCTCACTAATAAAGCTACGGTAATTAATTGATTATAATATAACTAGTTTGAATTTTGTTTCTCATATTTTGAGTTCAAATAAAAACGTATGTATGGTGCTTTTTTATAGTTATTTTAGATTAACTATAAAAAAATATTCATAAAAAAAATTCGAGTAGATAATATGAAAGGGTTTATATAATTCTAGTGGATATTGTAGTACGTACATGTATATGTAACGAAAATCTCAAACATAATTTCTCTCTAATACTATTACAAAAGTAAATTGATTTTGTAAGAAATAAAATTGTGGAAAAACAACTTTACTTAACAACTTAACATGTTGTTTGCATGTGATTTAAATTTAGAGTTGGATTTATTACTTAAAATAGTAGTTCACACAAATTTGATGTGATAACGAGATTTATATTCATATCACTTTGGTAACATTGATATATATAAAAAAATTTGTATGAAATATTCAGACAAAATTCAGCGCAATCTAAACAACATATAGTGATGCAGAATGAATGAAATTTATTAAAAAAATATTTCTCATTGTTTATGAGTTGATTTAACAAATTATAAATTTCTTTTAACTTATAAGTTTTGAAACATTTTTATATCTTATATTATAACTTAGTGATATAAGCCACTATTCCCCGCCCGAATCACTTGCCGAGAGGGGACGTTTGGCTAGCCCACTCAATCCCTACCATAATGTCAAGTCAACTAGGCACTACTAGCGCATTTATGAGAGCTCAGGCCCCTACGACGCCATTAAATACCAATTTGGCTTGATGTGACAATCGAAGGCTTGCAACATGTTAGAAACACCTCGCATGGGGCCCACTTGATAAAGATCACTCTTCTTCCTATAAATACTAACATTTCCCGGTACGCTACATATATTAACAACTACATTTATCAATCTCAACCAAACCCCCTTTTACTTACTTCAGCATCATCAGAGAGTGTTCGTCGGATATTAAAATTACCGATATTAAAATTAGCTAAACTTGTTTTTCATCTCGTAAAATACTAAAATGTTTAAAATAAATTTATAACTTTTAACTTATAAGTTGATAAGTGATATCCGTTTCGTCCAAATTGTGATTCTCCTTCTCCTTGTAGGATTAATGTACCTGCAAAATAAGTCTTCAGTCGGGATTCCGACGAAGACCCTCTGATAATTCATACACAAATAACAAATCCTAAGTCGAGGACAGAGTTGGGGATAAAATAACGGGGATAACAGATTTAAATTCGTATTGTTTACTAAGTTGATGGACCTTTTCGTGAAACATTTTTTTTCTGCTTTACCATTTCTCCAAGCTTGCTGTCCAAGTAACGCAAGGTTCCATTCCCTTAATTTCCTGAAGTTTAAACCGCCATCATCTTAAACGAGCAAAGCCTTTTCCAACTGAGCCAATGAAATTTATCTTTTCCACCCCACCAAAAATCAGCCTTTTCAATTTTCTAAGCTTATTTCTTGACATTCGTTGCCATTTAAGAGGCAGATGGGAATTAGGATTTGAACAGTACAATGCATACTGGCCTGAATAGAAAGAAATAGAAACTACATGTAATTGTTAACTTCTAAAAGGGCTAGATCATAGAAAATGCAACATTCATCTCAGGACGCAAAAGTTATTCCGCTGAAAAGGGTTGAAAGACGCTGTGTTACTGTCAACTACATATAAAACAGATAACAAATCGTTAGCTCACCCAAACCAAATTACAACTCGAGAAAGTAGTGCAAAGTTACTACAAACAGACGCTATGATTTATAACACCAAGGCATCTATAAACTTGTCACTTGTACTACCAAAAAGTGTAAATGTAAGCTTAAATGTTGCATATCACATTATCACAGGAGGCCGTAACAGAGCAAGTACTAACAGAAGAGTATCGTATTACATCAATGCACAGATGGAAGTAAACTGTAGGGAATTGTCATCGAAAACATAACCACGTCGGCGGAATTACCGGTTAAAATTTTCTCGAATTCGAATAGGATCTTCTCAAGAACCATTGATAGGGTTTCAAATCCATTTATTTACATAATAAGAACTTACTTGAATAGTCTCCTTAAGAGACGGATCTCGTGAAGCTCGCAAGTGAAAGCTCTCTAATCTCACGTGCAAGAAGTACTCTCGATCGGGACCGGTGGTAACCGTAGGGATGAAGAACAAAGGCAAAAACTCCAAGGGAAAAAAATTCTAATTGACCATAATCCCTCCAATGTCTAATGGCTGCCAACGTTTTGTTGGTAATCAAATTAGCTTTTAATTCTTTTATTTTTTTCTATTTATACCCTAATTAGTCAATTAGGTTTAGATTTAATTTAATTATGAATTTGACCCAATTAATTTTTAAGTTTAATAATTAAACTTATAGTTTAATTCCTTAAACATATTTAATTATCAACTTTCATAATTTACAAATAAACCCATAAATAAAATAAAGATCACAATTTAATCAACTTAATTTAACTTAATGAATAATATAAAATAAATTATATTATACCATTAACTAAATTAATTTCTTGGAGTATATAGATTATTCAATTAGATTGACTTGACATGTCAATTAATTAATAATCAATTCTTCATCAAGTCTTGTAACATTGCATGTACAAGGAATCCCATATCAGTAGTTCTAAGTGCACGATCCTTTGGGTCTGTCCATATGTTGGCAATGAGATTCACCCATAGACTGTAAGTGGATTCTAACAAACCATTACAACCCCCAATTGGGATAGAATACAACCATCTATTAAAGATACTGAACCCAATAGTTATCTCTCAAAGTCCTTTGCCGGCTGACATCAATATGATGAACAAGAGGCATGGTGCTTATCACCTCTTAAGTAGTTCATCGTATTTATTGATCTAGAATAAAATGATAATATAAGTTAACAACTTATTAGACGTCCTTATCACTTTTATTCATCAAGTGGCCGGTGATTCATTTCGATTTATCAAATTGAATGGCAATCCTATCAATTCAACACTACTACTAATGTGGTCATGAAATATACCGAGCATACCCATACTTGTAACCCAATATTTAAGGACCCGTTAGTAATATACTACAGCATACTCAATTCCACATCCGTAATAAGTTGAAATCAAGTCCGAGGATAGCTGAGACCTACTCAGCAAATTGTCTATGACATACAACCATGTGACTTTGCTGTGTGGATCGGTCTAGCCCCATGTTTTCAACATGTGCCCATGTTCATGATCTACTTTACCAAGTAACATAGCAACTACATTGCTATAGATCATCCAACATACAAGTCTTTCATTTCATTCATTCCCATGATTAAAACAGACTTGGGACATTTATGATTATCAATCAATGGATACTCTACTCATATTATAGCACAAGATATAAATGCAGTAGATTATTGCCTTTATAATGTGACACTACATGAACCAATGCCTTTAAAACTAGGGCACATCAACAATTCCAACACATTCTTCATTTTGGCGATATCCCCAAAACGAGGAACCATTGGATATACTCTAAGCTCGACATTCCTCTTCCTATTTTTGGATTTTTTTTCCTTCTTTCTTTTCTTTGGCCAATTTTGCAAAATATGCTTTTTATTTTCCACCATCTTCCTGTGTTGCTTTATTTGATTAGTCAAAAAGTTCCATCGAAATTGTTTTTCCTTCTTTTGGTTAAATAACAAAGAAATTGTTTTTGCATGTGTACATTTTAATCAAATCAGAGGTGAGTAATTAGAGATGAGTTGGAAGAATTAGAGGAAGAGAACTTCCATGGATTAGGTGTTGAATGAAAATTGCCTAGATAATAAAGAATTTGCTTTTGATTGAAAAATTGGGTGTTGAATGGTTTGAAGAAATTACTTTTCGGAAGAGATAGGGGAAGGATAATTAGAGCATTATTAATCAGAAGAACAAAAACCTTATCTCCTTACGTTTTTTCAATATAATTATCACCTCCCTGAGTTTTGCTTCCATCTAACCGCTACCCCCTTTTGTTAATATTTTTCACTTTTCCATCCAAATAACTAAAATTATGACAAATTTACCCTTTGTTTTCATTTATCCAATTAGCCATATTTTCATTATATGGGCATAGTATTACTTCACTTCCAAATAGTTAGATTATGTAATTATTAGATAAAAAGATGAACTAAATGGCATGTGAAATTTTTTTTTTTTTGTTGTGTTTTGTTAGTTGTCATGAAAATTTAATACTTGTGTTATCTTACTCCGATTATATTACATCAAAAAGTTTTGTATATAAATGTAAATGCACAATTTTTTTTAACATAAAATTAAAAGGTTGGGTATCATTTTCTTGCATTAATCCATTAGTTTTTTATATAAATTATTTAATATTGAATAATCTTGTTAAAGATTAATATAAGTGTCCGTGTATTTTTGTACTAAAACTGAAACCGGAACCAATAGAAACTGAGGCTGAGTTTGTATTTTTTATATGCTTAATTAAGTTGGGAAAAACCACATGACCAGTGAACTTGAAGAAGGGGAGAGTTATAGGGTTAAAAGATTGATAATCATTGGACTTGAAATGTTGTTGGCGTTTTGTGTTCATATAAGTAATGTTTTAGCTCAATTTATTGCTACAATTTACATCTTGAAACTGAGAAATGTTGCTTGGAATGAACCATTTAGGTGAATTCTAACATAGCTTCATCTTACTGCAAGAAAATGGTAAAATGTCTCTCGAATTTTATGTTAAAAATTGTTCGCTTATATTTAAATATAAAACGTCTTGATATAATATAATCATTGAGCAATGTAGCACATATACTAAACTTTCATGACAACAAAATACAATAAATATAATAAATTTTTTCATGACATTTAGTTCATTGTTTTTATCTAAAAATTACAAAATCTAATTATTTTAAGTGAAGTAATAATATACCCATATAATGAAAATATGGCTAAATGGACAATTAAAGACAAAGGGTAATTTTGTCATAATATTTATTATTTAGATAAAAAAATGAAAAATATTAACAGAAGGATGTAGTAATTGGATTGAAACAAAACTCAGGGAGGTGATAATCGTATTGACAAAGCTTAGGGAGGTAGTAATGTATTAATGCAAACGTCATGGATGTTATAATTATTTACCCTAATTTAACTTACTCTATTTTCATTTGTATTCAGGTCAAATAACACGCCACTTTGGTCAAATGTTACCACATCAAGTGTCACATCAGATGGCAGGGGTTATGTTATATAATTTTGTCAAGTTCAAGGGGTAACATGATGAGTTTCAAAGTTTAGAGGGATACTTGATTTTTCGAGACAAGTTCAGGGGGCAAACTATGCATTAAACCTTAGTTTCTATTATTTTAATATTGAGTAACTAATAATTATTTATGTACGTAGGATAATTATTAGTAAAATGACAAATATGGAGATGAAAATCTCCTTTTAATTTCTTAGGATTATATAATTTTAGTGTTGATTTAGTTTATCGGCTATATGTAAGTAAATGTTTATTTGAGACCACGTTTTTTTATTCATACTTATTTTTTTTATTATATATATTTTTGAAACAATTGCAGGTATCAGGATTCGAACCCTGATCACCCTACCCACTTTGTGAATGTATCACTCAGACTATGTCTGATTGGTTTGAATTATATATTTTAATTTTTATTTTGTCAAAATGTTGTATTTGAAAATTAAAAATCTAAATTTAATTCGAGTAAATGAGGTTCATTGAGACTTAAAAAGCCGAGCTTTTCACGAGCTTGAGCTAAGATAAAATATTCTAAGCTCGACGAACTCCAAGCTGAACCGAATCTGACCATTTCCATTCAAGAACCGAATCCAGACTTGTACGATCTCGGTTCAGCTCGTTCACACCTACGTAGAGAACCATATAAATCATTTTGCATGGAGGGACTAATTAACTTCATGTTGTTCACAAATAAACAACTTTGACATTAGCCGTCACCAATTAAACCTGATATGCAGTGGTAAAAGGTGACATTTATTATATGATTTTCTTACGTAATTAATATAAATAAAACATTTATTAAAAACACAATTTATTTAATCAATTTATGGCATATTGGCTTGTTCATTGTCAATCAGAAAAAGTTATGATGATCAAATCCTAACCGAAAAACTTACAAGTAACTAACAAGAGAATATTCTTTCATAGATCCTGTTGACTCTATATATATACACTAATTAGATCATAATAATACACAATAAAGAAAATCAACATAAACGTGGAATAATAATAAATGAAGTAGAGCTGAATTAATTAATTATAGCTAATATTTTTACATTGATGGATGAGGATATTAATTATGATTGTGAAATATAGGTTGCATATTGATTGTAATAATTATATAGTTTAGTTCAACAAGCTTAGAGTGTTAAGAGACTTAGAAGAAGTAGGAGAGAGTTTAGGAAAAGGGGTTTGATGGGTAATTGATGGAAGTGAATGGACATATTTGCAATTAGGGCAAGATGGTGAGGATCTTGAAAGTATTACAAGAAGATGACAATTTAAACAAGCCAAAGCTACCATGTTATTGGTACAACTTGATGATGTTGATGATACCGTTTTCTTCTGATTTGGTTCTTCATCGAATATTTGTTGTTGTTGATGATTGGAAATCGGTACTGAAATGTTGAGCTCAAGGTCAAGCTTTTGATCATCTTTATTGTTTGGCCAGTTCCAACTCTTCCTTAATGTCTTTCTGTTAAGATAATACATTTTACCTGACTGTAAAACAATACGTAAAAATCAGAATCTAGGTGGTGTGGTAGGAGTAGGAGATGTATCTCTACTACATCAAAGGCATATATAAAATATTTATAAAAAGTTAAAAATTATAGTGTCATCTAGCATATAGGTGGAAGATTTATTTATATATTGTTTCATTGAATTGAGCGAGACTACTAGGACAAATATCGAGACTCTAAAATCAATATTGTTAAATTTGTTCCTATAAAATTACTCATGATATAAATAACAAAAATAAAATGCATGACTTATAATCTATATGTTGGAATGGTTACTAGTTTATCACTTAAGTTTCTCTAAGCCCGGTATGAGGTATCCTATTTGGTAAAATGGAGAAATCAAGAAAATGCATGACTAAAGAGCTACTCTCTTTGTTAAAGTGGCTAAAAAGTTTATCAACACATAACGTTCTCTCTTTAAGTCATGTCTCAAGCTTAGGTATAGAAAAAACAATTGTTTTGACCCATATAAAAGCTACTATCCCGATTATATCCCAATTCAACCGGATGGCAAGAGAGAGAAAGCAAGAAAATGCATGCAATATAACTTAGAAACAAGAATTTGATTAATGGAGAGAGAGAAATAAAAAGAACACGCATACTTGAAGATCAAGGCATTGCTCCCAATCCAAAGGAAGAGGGTCTCTAACATGAAGATCAACACTTGTTTGAATTGGGTTTTCGATTTCATTAAACAACTTCCTCTTCCTGCCTGAAAAATTATTGTTTTCTGATTCTGATGATGAACTTTGATCAACCCCTCCATATTTTCTTCTTGGAGCCAAACACAGCTCTGTAAATTCCATTTCCTTCAAAATTGAAGCAGAAATTGAATGGAATGGATGGCCTTAAATTGGGTTCGATGAAAGGGCATTAAAAAGAGGGCCAAATGCATTAAAGTAGGGAGCAGTAGATCCCACATTAATATGCCATAAAATCTCCTACTTCCTTCGTCCTTCATTTATACCTCTAACCTACACTACACTCTAACTCACTCACTCTCCATTTATTCCAACTCTCTCTTTGCCATGCATCGACATCTATCTATTTTCCTTTTTTCAATAATATGTTTTATGACTAAATACTATTAATTCAAGTTTTAGGGTTCCTATGTCTACCATAGCAAGGGTGGTGAAACTGGGTGGCACAACATGATGTAGTTATTGGAGGATAGCTCGATAAAGTGGTTCGGTTGCCCACAAATAGCTCCTAGAGTGAGAAACAACGGCAAGGCCGGTCCTGGACATAGGTCAAGAATACGACGGTTTATGACACACAATTAAAAGGGGCCCATGAAAGTTGCTTAGCACTTGGCATCTCAAATTTTAAAATTGTAATTTTTATTTAATATATACTTATTAGAATATATTACAACTTTATGTCAACTTTTGATATCCGAAGGACTCTTTTTTCGTCTAAGACCTTGTAATCGGCCTAACTAACAGCAGTGAGGAGATTCCCCCACCATTGTCTACCATGAACGTGTTTGTCATCGCAACCAGTGTTGGGATCGCTGAAAATAACTTGGATAATATCTGAAGTCGTGATAACACTTTCAGATTGAAACAAATTTGGTGATTCTCCCAAATTTTTCAATCGGATAAAATCAGAGTAAAACTCAATAATTTAGAATGAATTTTTTTTGTGTGAAGAAAAGTGAATCAGATTTCAGAAAACGTTATCATAAAAAACCACTACCTGAAATCGTTACCAATGTCAGGTTTTTATAAGCATGAAACGAGCAGTCGTAACCTTTAAAAAAAAACATTGCAAAAAGTCATGTCCATTCGAGCAATAGCAACGGTTCTAAACAGCAACGTTGTAAAAAATCGTTCCCGGACCGTCTTAAACTTAGTATCATAATAGAACTCGAACAAGTGTGCACTCCGTACTTTCCTGACTTGTTCGATGAAATATTATGATCGCATTGATAAACTAGTTGATCCAATTACACTAAAATACCAACAACTAATTGTCTTAGAACTGCTATTTTTTTCTATTTTATTGAGAAGTATGGTCTCATTTACTTTTAAGAAATTATAGGGACAACAATTTCTCCAAAACTAAACATGTCATAACCAGATGATTAATATTTGCCTAACGTTTATTAGTAAATCAAATTAATCATGAATATTTTGACCCAAAGTTCAACGTTTAAGGTTCAATTATATTGTTTATATGTTATAGGTAAAAAGTATCTTAAGGTTTTAAAAAAACAAGATTGTGTTTGATATTCATAGCTCACTTTTTTGGTTTCTATAAACTAATTAATACGTGCGATTAAAATTGATCGGACATTATAAGTCAAATTTATTACATTCGTATTAGTTGTGTTCGAATCATACATTACCACTTCCATTGTGCAGACTTATGTGATGGCCTAATCCGTGACATTTGATTATTTGTCATTCTTCATTTTCAATGTGAGATATTAGCTATTCTCTCTTAATTGTTAATGGACTTGAAACAGTTTTCATTTGTTAAACATTTCTTCACTTATTTTCCCTATTAATAAAAGTTCATTACTTTGTCTATAAAAAAATGCAAGCTCATTTCTAGATCCAGTCTTTTTTTTAAGACCAACATCCATTTCATTTCTTTAGAAAAATACACCTTTAATTAGGATTTTTTGTTATTACGTCTTCTTTTGCAAACTTTATGTCGTTAATTAATCTTGACATGATCTATTGAAATAAAATTCAACATTAAACTGCATCAAGTATAGACTAAGTTTTGTTCAGTAAAAATCATGGACCATGGTGGTCAAAGATTACAATAAAAGTTATGATGGATCATATTCATCAGCTTAGGCGATATTCTTTGATATTTTAGTAGAGGCTTATAGCCTCTTAAACCTAGATTTCTACCATTTAATGTCAGTTTTATTTATTAATTTAAGTTTAGCATAGAAGTATGAGTTCGTGATGTACCCTCTCCAAGTTTTAAAAAGTTCACACACAAGTATATAAGAGAATAATACAGTAAAAGCTATGTACGATTACGTCATGATCTATCAGATTAATTTTATAGGTCATTTTTTTTTTCATAAAAACTCATTTCTGAAGAATTTTTTTGAGCTAACTTGAACATATATGAATTGAATAATAATTTAGATAATGATTTTTAGATTTTATCATACGAATCACGTGATGAAGAACCTCAAAACAGGGTGTTTTTCATATATTTTATAGTCCAAAGTGATTAGTTCAATTTTCAAACGCTTTATCTATGTATGTATCATCTCGATCATAAATTATTATTTAATCCACATTTTAATTCAGGTCACGTGAAATGATAGAGAATTTAAGTGGTGAATGAAGTCAATCTCCTTTTATTAGTGAAATTTCATTAATTTAGTTGTGTGTGAGGCATTGATTGCTTTTTTTTATGGTACGTAATTTATACTTAGTATCAGATTAGTGTTGTAAATAAACCGATCCGAGCCGAACTTTTCCGATCTCGAGCTTTGTTTGTTAATTTTTAATGAGCTCAGGTCGAGCTCAAGTTTAGTTCCGAACCGAGCTTAGTCCAGTTCGAGCTGAGCTTTGTCAAGCTCGCGAGCCTAACTCATGCCTAATCATCCTCGAATCTAATGATCATAATTGAGCTCGAGTCTAGGGAGCCTAATCGAGCTTCTGACAAAAGAGTTTTGCTATGTTTGTTATATTTTTAATGAGCTTAAGTTGAGTTTTAAGCTTAGTTCAAGTGTAAAATTATTGTTTGACCTTGCTAAATAAATTTTATGTATTCAAAATATATTTTATTTTTCAAAAATACTTAATTCTTATGGGATATACAACTATATAGCATTTAATCTTGCATATCAAACAAATAAAGATATTATATTCATACCATGAATATAATAAAATAAAAAACATTACAAAAATGTCATTCTTATATCTTATATCATAAATATATTATCCACTTTTCTCGAACATGTTAACGAGTCTGTTCATGAGCTAGTTCACAAGTATATTCACGAGCCTCTTATTGAGTATGTTCACGAGTTTTCGAACTGAGTATCCCTTTATTCAAGCTCGACTCGTTTATGAAAACAAACATCAAATTTTGTTTGAATAAGCTCATTTATTAACGTATCGAGCCTGAAAAAGTTGTCACCGAGCCGAGTGTTGCGCATTACACGAGCGGCTTGGCTCGTTTACAGCGAAACTTTCAGTAAATGACAAATGCATACATTTTTTTTCCGGTAACAAAACTGAAATATAAAATTCTCTATCACGCTCGATTATAATATTTTGAGGATAAACAAAAAAAAATATGAATTACTTTGATTATAAAACTTAGAAATAAAATATATTAAGGTCACTGATTTATTAGTGATCCCTTTGTTGCTTTACTTATAATATGTAATTTGTAACTCTTTAACACTCAACTCAAGGTCTAATTAATAAATTTCTCATGGTTAGTTGTTTTGGGGTCAAATTTGTCCCTCTTTAGCTCCTATCCCAGTTAATTATCAAAAATAAAAACAATAGTCGATAAAGTATTAAAGTATTTCAAGTTAATAATCTAATTAAAGTATTCATTTTTGTATGAATAACTTTCATTAACCTTATATACATAGACATAAAAAGTTAGACCAATTTTTTTTTATCGTAGACTTGAGATTATTGCACTCGTGCCCGGTGCCTTGGATAAGGCTTGTTATCTAGTAATTTCTCTTTAATTTAATCTAGCGGACATTTGTGTTCCAAACTGAAGATGTTCACGTATTGTATTGGCTCACCATATATACACAAAATTGATAATACAAACTGGCAAGGTTTGAAGAAAAAATTTATATTATACTCCATTACATAACCAGTTGACCTAAAAATAATCGTGATCTGATTATTTATGAGAACGATAAAGCTTCCTTTTGCATCTCTTAATATTTGTACAAACTATATACTATATGATATTTCAATATCATTAAGTACATATTTCTTTGTTTTCCTCCACTTTGATCAATAATATTTCATGTCAGTTTTCTCTGACACAATTTTAGGTTTCAATAAATCTTCCTCATTATTTCAAATTTATGATGGTCCATTAATATTGGATCATCTTCTTTTAACCACATTTATTAAATACATCTATCTAACTTAAGATTGATAGATATCTTTCATTTTACCAAAATAAATCAACAATTAATATATGATTCTATATTGTAACAAAAACAAAATTATACTTGGATTACAGTAGCTAGATAGGGTCCTATAGCAGCTATTTAATTTTGGACCAAGTTCGTTCAAAACGGTACGAGAGTGCTAGAAATTTTGAGAGAATGACATAAACCTAGCCAATTGTTTTTTTATTTTTGTTCATACAAATCTTACTTAACTTACTTTGTCCATGATGTATTAATTAGGAAATATATTATAAATTGATGAATTTATATAGTTGGTAAGTAAAAAGAATTTTTTTTTTATCAAAATAAAAATATTTTAACACTTACTTAAAAATAAATTAGTATTTTTATTATATAATAAATATTTTATTAAGTTTGATAATCCTGTTAAATGGACTAATAAAAATAATAAAACTAGGAGTACTAATTCCACCAAAGTTACCTGGTAGAGTTACAAATAGTTGAAGAGGAAAAAAAAATAAAACTAATTTTTGGCAAGTCCTTAATAGGCCATAGATTAAATGAAAAGATTGTAGAGATGGAGATAGAAAGGAATTATAAATGTTCCAACAACAAATATTAAATATGTTGAAATGAATTAGTTTGTCACTTAATTTGGTCGTTGGGGCATGCACCTTATTTATTGTTATTTTAATGTTTTCTTCTTTTCCTATATCTATGTTTGGGTTTTTCAATTCATGACATTTAACTAGCCATTTTTTTTTAGATTTTAATTTATATTATATCGGTTCATCT
>CATIWQ010022242.1:0-35604 GCA_949673415.1 Euphorbia schlechtendalii | reverse complement strand
TTTGTGAAAAATTTCTTTCCTTACAAACTAGAACTCAATTAACTTAAACAAGTTTAAACAAAATGGAACCATATACAAAAAATTCTTGCCATCCTTTTGATCTCAATTACAGCCCTAATTCTTCATTATTTGACAAATCTTCTTCTAGTAATTTATTGTTTGATTTAAATAATGAACCATTTAGTGGAGAAGAAGAAGATGAACATTTAACCATAGCACAATTGTTTCATGAAGAAGAAGATGATGATAATGATGAAGAAAAGCATTGCAATGATGATTTGGTGGAAGAATTAGATCAAGAAATAATCATCTATACAAGTATTTAATATTGTTTTCTAGTAAAATTTTTATTTCATTGAACTCATGCATGAACCATTACAATGGAAGAATTAGTTTTTGTGTATTGTATTGATAGTTTTTGTGTTATCAGATGTTGGTGATAGAAAGACATCAAGAAATACAAGTAATGATGAAAGAAGAACCATATATACAGTGCTTCTACGAAAAAAGTGTTGCTAGGAAACTCAATAAATGTGATACAAGAGAAGTGGCAACAACATTTTCAGTTTCAATCCGTACAATTCAACGAATTTGGAAACAGGCAAAGACATCTAATACAGGTGATGTGCCACATAGAAAAACATCAAATTGTGGTCGAAAAAGAATTCAAATTGACTATGATCGGATTCATGAAATTCCTTTGAGTAAAAGGATCACTCTTAAATCCTTATCGTGTGCGTTACAAATTAGTGAGAACAAAGCTTTTAATTTGTTAAAGACGGGACAATTACGACGACATACTAATGCTATTAAGCCTTCTTTGAATGAAAATAATAAAAAAATCCCGCCTACGATTCTGCATCTCAATGATTGAAGAAAGTAGCATACCACATAATCCAATATTCAAGGGAATGTATAACATTGTTTATATTGATGAGAAGTGGTTCTTTGTGAGAAAGAAATCCTAGAGATACTATCTACTACCTGATGAAGAAGAACCAATGCGAACTTGTAAGAGTAAAAATTTTATTGCAAAAATTATGTTTTTAGTAGCTGTTGCTCGTCCTAGATTTGATGCACAAGGAAATGAGGTATTCTCGGGAAAATTGGTGTATTTTCTTTTGTCAAGCAAGAATCAGCTAGAAGGAGCAATGTTAATAGGGGTTGTAGGCACCTTAGAGACTAAGCCGATAAATGCAGTTAATAGAGAAGTTATGAGAGACTTCTTGATTGAAAAAGTGATTCCAGCTATCAAGCAAAAATGACCAAGAGATGAAATAATGCACCCAATATTCATTCAACAAGACAATGCGAGGACACATATTGATTGTAACGATATTGCATTTTATGAAGCAGCTTCTTATGATGGATTTGACATTAGCTTAATATGTCAACCTCTGAACTTTTCGAATTTAAATGTTTTAGACCTTGGGTTTTTCAATGCTATCCTTACAACATTAAGAGTCCCCTACAACAATTGATGAACTTATTGATGTAGTTGTAAGGTCATTTGAAGATTATTCTGTTATTAAATCTAACCATGTTTTTTCTGACATTGCAGTTATGCATGATAGAAATTTTGAAAGTGAGAGGCTTCCATAAATACAAAATTCCGCATATGAAGAAAGCAAGACCAGAAAATAGTGGCAACCTTGCTACACAATTACCTTGTGATTCTACACTAGTACAAGAAGTTTTAGAATTTTTATAATAGTTGTTGTTATGTTTTGATTTATTTTTATGCACTTGTGTTGGACATCAATGAACTAGTAATTTTTTGGTATTCTGTTGAATTTTTGGCATTATGTCCTTAACTTTCCATAGCTTTTTATGTTTGAAAATATACAAAGGGTAATTAGTACACACCAGAATAAGGAAATCTTTGCATATCTAGTATGATTGTTTAACCAAAAAAATCCTGGTACAAAGAATATTAAGTTGGGAATTAAGTAAACAAGCAAATAAAAGGGAAATTGTAGTGCAAAAAGAAAGCAAATTAAGCTTGAAGAATTACTATCCAATTTAATATTGCACAAAATAAGGGAAGAATGCATATATTATTCACTTAATGGAAAGAATTTATTTCCGAAGTAACGGTCAATCAAATGAATACATTTCCATGGTTATAATCAATAAAAAAAACACTTTCAAATTCGCATAATAACCACAGTAGAACCAATAATGTCCTAATAAATGAAATAAATACATATCCAAATATGCATAATACCCACAGTAAATATTAAGTGGAGGATTAAGTAAACAAACAAATGAAAAGGAAATTCTAGTGCAAAAAGAAAGCAAATTAAGCTTGAAAATTATCCAATTTGATACTATTTTACAAAATAAGGAAAGAATGCATATACATTATTTATTTAATGGAAAAAATTTATTTTCGAAGTTTCAGTCAATCAAATGAATACATTTCCATAGTTATAATCTATCAAATAAAAACACTTCCAAATTCGTTTAATAACCACAATAGAAACAATAATGTCCTAATCAATGAAATAAATACATATCCAAATATGCATAATACCACAATAAATATTAAGTGGAGGATTAAGTAAACAAACAAATGAAAAGGAAATTCTAGTTCAAAAAGAAAGCAAATTAAGCCTGAAGAATTATCCAATTTAATATTATTCCACAAAATAAGGAAAGAATGCACATACTCTATTTACTTAATATTTTTGGAGTTTCAGTCAATCAAATGAATACATTTCCATAGTTGTAATCAATCAAATAAAAACACTTCCAAATTTGTATAATAACCACAATAGAATCAATAATCTCCTAATCAATGAGATAAATACATATCCAAATATGCATAATACCACAGTAAATATTACGTGGTTAAGTAAAAAAACAAATGAAAAGGAAATTCTAGTCCAAAAAGAAAGAAAATTAAGCCTAAAGAATTAATTATCCAATTTAATAATATTCCACAAAATAAGGGAAGAATGCATATACATTATTCACTTAATGGAAAGAATTTACTTCCGTAGTTACATTCAATCAAATTCCAAATACACATATACATTATTCACTAATGAAAAGAATTTATTTCGCATTATACCCATATTAAACCCAATAATCTCCTAATCAATCAAACAAATATATTTCCAATTACACATGATACAGTAAATATTTAGTGGAGGATTAAGTAAACAAATAAGTGAAAAGGAAATCCTACTACAAAAAGAAAAACAATTTAAGCTTGAAGAATTATCCAATTTAATATTTCACAAAATAAGGGAAGAATGCATATACATTGTTCACTTAATGGAAAGAATTCAATTCTATGATTACAGTCAATCAATTCAATACATTTCCATAGTTATAGTCAATCAAATAACAACATTTCCAAATTCGCATTATGCCACCACATTAAAACCAATAATCTCCTAATCAATCATATAAATACATTTTCAAAGAAGCATAATACCCACGATATATAAAACCAATAGGCCCTCCAAAATGAAAAGTAAATTCTACTTCAAAAACAAAAGCAAAACATTTTAAAAACAATCTGTACAGTTTGGAAGATATATTTCTAACATAGTTCTAACCGTTTGCATAGGTTCCTTATTCTTCAAACTGACTTCCACATCTTCCTTTGGCGACTTTTTCACTTGAAGCGACTTGTTCAAATCAAACTCTGGCCACTTGTAAATTCAAATCAAACTCCAGCTCCGCTGGTAAATTCAAATCAAACTCTAGCTCAGCTTATACATTCAAATCAATGTTTAATGAAGTCTTCTTCTTCACCTTTGTAGGATCATCTACTGGTTTCAAATCAAACTCATCTTCAGCTTGAAGATTCAAATTAATGTTCAATGGAGTTTTCATGAACTATGCAGAGTCCTGATGTATTTCTATTTTAGTACATTGTTTTAGCTCCAAATCAAACTCTTCCTTTGCTTCTATTTTAAATGTACGTCTCTCCATTTCTATTATGTGATTGAAAGAAACAAGGTTGAAAGAAACAATGCCCATCTTCTTTCAGTATATGAGTAGATCATTAGACACTTTTCATATTCTTTGTCATTTACAATGCTGAAATAAATAAGGGAAAAAAATGGGACAAGATGGAATTAGTTTATGGGGGAAGAGTAAAACGTCACTTAAAAAAATTTTTGAAACCTTGCAAAATGACACTTATTAAAAAAGGGAGGGAGTATATAGTTTAGAGTTTGTATGGTTTTATGCTTAGAGTTTATATGTTTTTTTATTTATGTCTATAGTTTACAATTTATATGATTTATAGTATGCTTTGTATGGTTTTATGCCTACAAATTATAGTTTGTATAGATTTATTCTTACAGTCTATATAGTTTAAAATTTGTATGGTTATATGCTTAGAGTTTGTATGGTTTGCATGATTTTATGTCTAAGTTTACAGCTTGAATAGTTTTATTCATATAGTTTATATGATTTTATGGAATTATGCCTACATTTTATATGGTTTATCTGGTTTCTATTCTGAAATATCATAAACATATATATTGTAATATATTAATCAAGATAACCCTTTTTTTTGATCCGAAACAACTTAATATAAATAGCAGAGAGGGGGGCGAATGATTTACTTGGTTCTTTTTACAGATTATAAAAATTCTTTTCCAAGTTTAGATTTTAGATGCATGCTGAGTTTGGTCTAAAAATTATAAACTGCTCAGCTTCGCTGACTCAGTTTATCTCTAATCACTGCTAAGTACTTTACTCAGCTCAGATTGGTTTTTCAAGCAAAACTTGTAAAATAGAAAGAATGATGAATGAGGGAAACACAATAAAGATAAGCGACAAAGGATATAACTTCAACACCTGAGATTTTGTAGTGGTTCGGTCCCTAGCCTACCTCTAGTCCCTGGATTCCTTGCCGAGCTTTATCCACTAGTGTTTTCCTTCTTTCCTTAGGTGAAAAAGCCTTTACAGCTGGTGGAAGCGATTACAGATAGTACCTTTCTTTCTAACTACAACTCAACCACAACTTAGATACCCTTTCTAAAAAGTCACTCAAATTTTCGAAAAGAGATTGCGAATATAGAATTTCAACTTATAGAATATGTTGAATCCTTTACAATGTTAAATCTATAGTGTTTCCCTCTACTACAAACAGATTGGAAGATTTGTGTTTGCTTTGATTGCTGGATTTTAAATTTCTAAATGCTAAGATATTTGGATAGTATTTCAGCTCTTGAGAAATTCGAGGTGATTCACCAAGTTTGAATGTCTGCTTTAGTCTTCTATTTATACTTGAAGTTCTTGGAAGTAGCCGTTGCAAACTTCTCATTCAGGCATTTGTCTTCAATTTCTCTTCTCTTCATATCTTTCCAATTTGCCAGTTTGAAACAAATTCCAATGCGTTTAGAGATAGAGATTTTGAACGTTGAGGCACGAGATTAATTCGTTAATCTGAATGCGTCAAAAACTCATTTCCTTCAAGCAATCTGGTTCTGATAGAGAGGCGGGTAAGATGCAACGTGGAAGCTTGCAATTTGTTAACTTGCTGACATTGTAGAGTTGCACGGGGACACTAAGGAACGGTGCATGTTAAAGGATTCCTTTTGTCTTGGACTTTAGTGAGGATTCTCCAACATTCTGTACTGACACCTTTCCGCTGTGAGGACCACTTGAATATCTTCTTTAATTTCAGTGCCTTTTCTCCTTAAAGAATCAAAGGAATATTTGTTTCCTCACAGAAACCGTTAAATACATTGGTGTCATATATTTCTCTTAGTGTCAATTAACTCAGCTTTTATAACAAAAAACTTACTCAGCTTCACTGAGTCTATATCTTGTAAACTATGTAGTACTATGTTGAACTCAACTTTTCTTACTCTAAGCCGTAACTTAATTAATCACTCAGCAAGCTGAGTTGTTTTCTCTTGAACAATCTTAAGTAAACTTGATTACTTAAGAGTCTACTTAGTACTCAATTAATTTCACCATCCTAGATAGTTTGTTTTTTCCAAAGTGATTTAAATACTATGAAGTACTATTAACTTGGGTTCAACAATCTCCTCCATTTTGGAACAGATAACAAACTAGGTAGTAGAAGAGATTAATTGAATAAATAGTTTAAAAATATAGGAATACCTAATAGATGATGTAAGACTCCCCCATGCCGAGTATATTCTCTTCATTCAGCTCAACTCCCCCATACTTAGAGGAATTTCCATCAATTCGGGATTCAACTTACTTAAATTTTTCTTTGACGTTTGTCTTTGTATTTATTCCTGTAACAAGTAGTAAGTAGAAATAGCATACATACACATCAAATAATGAAGTTAAGATGCTCTCAACTTAGATAGATAAAAAACTTGTAATTTCATTGGTAACAAAATTCTTAGTCAGTACACAAATTATGTTCAGAACTAAGTGATTACAATCTAAGTTCTGTTACAAGTTTGACAATCTAATCTATAGCTATTTGCGCGATTGAGAAGAAGGCTGTCCAGAGCTTTTGGGATGATTGCTATGATGGTGAGATTGACTTGGTTGTTGTTGATTTTGAGATTGAGACTGGTGTTACGGCTGATGATGATGTCACTTCGTTAGAGATGACTTGTTCAAATTAGCAGTTCTGAGTGCATCTTCAGCTACCTTCTTCCCCTTTGATAGCTATTCTTTCACAATTTGTTCAAGGTAGACATTGAAGGAGTCAAGGGTAAACTAAAAGTACTCCTACCATCCAGTGATTAATTGAGAAATCTCTTGCTCTAACGTCACCTTTCCCTTTGTAGTAAGGAATTCTTGGTCATTCTGCTTAGTGAGAAGCAGATGATGACACTTGGAAAGATGAGCAATTTGGTCAAAACCTTGGCAAGCAAGTTGTTGAAAGCACTACAATAAATTTCAAAAATCTAAGGCAAATAACATGATCTTCAGCATAGCTTCCATGTCAAGGATTTTAGGCATATTGAAGACATATAATTTTGTAGTGAAGTCAATATCCCTTGCATCATGCATCCCAGTCGACACCAGTGTATCCACATACTTCTGCATATCCTCAATTCGACCCTTAATAACATTAAGCTTTTTATGCATTGAGAGAACATTGTCCGGGTCTAGGGACTCAGTTGGTTCAGGGAAGAGTTTGCCTATAGCCTCAAAAATTACCTTTTGCGCCTTTTTGATAGAATCATCTGTGTTATCATTGATATCTTTGTAGATAGAGTTGAAACTTGTCAGTTGGGCATCTATATTCAACACATGCTTATTAAATTTCTTAGCAACTTCATCAACAATCTTAATTACACGATCAATCTTCTTATCATAATTCACCATCAGCTTGGACATGCTCTCCATCAGTTTTGCCATGTTGTGACTGATGTCCTTGGTAACTTCCACTTCCTTCAGCACATTATCAATCTTTTTGTCCGTGTTCTTCTTAATTTTGGCTTGTTCTTCACCAAGCTTATGAAACTGTGTAGCTTGAGTTACCATTGTAGCCTTCAAGCTGCTGGTTAATCAAGACAGTAATTGAGCATGCAAGCTTACAAGGTGGAATTTCAAAACTTAAAATTAACCCTAAAGGATCTCCTAAGCATTCCATGATTGATATAATCTAAGTTGAAACATTACATAGATGCATATAGGTTTAGAAAAAACTTATTAAAAGAAACCTAACATCTAAGTAAAGAGCATTACCAGTTGACAGCAATGGCTAGACCACTCGTAGACCAAACTGAAAATATTAACTAAGAAGGCTCTCTTCAAAATATAATGAGCCTTCAAAAGAATTCTTACGATATTGGAGAAACTCATGGAGGATCTCACAAAAATCATGCAAAGAAAAGATGTCAAAACTCAGAAGGAAGGTTGAGTTGAAGTGTGAATTAAAGGAGTAGAAAGGAGGCTATATATAGGGAGAAGGGGAGCTGAAATGTGGGATAGGAAAAAACCCTATCCCACAAGCGGGTCAACCACGCGGAGCTATAGGCTCCACGGGTTGACCCACCTACAACACACATAAGGGCTCTGTATAGCCGCACAAGGCAAGCCCTTACAGACTTGCCTTGTCTAGTAAGCAAAGCTAGCGGGTTGCTAGCGGGCCTGTGTAGCAGGCTTGCATGGCACTTGCGGGCTTGCTTCTCACTAGTAAGCGTTGACCCAGTGCCAGCGAATGCTAGTAGCCCTTGAGTAAATTTTGCTCGTTGGGCAACCTGCGAGGCCCCACTCACGAACAACCCGTGTTCGTAGGGCCCACTCGCAAGGGGAAAAATCCCTTACTTCACTCCGTGCAATTTTTCCAAAATTCTCCTTTAAGACTTTTAATTATTATTTGGTCCAACTAATTAATAATTTATCCAATGATTTTAACATCCTCAATATTCTCAGCATAGTCGCAGTCTGTAAGTTCTTTACTTAGTCCGGTAAAGAAAAAAAAGTGTGTGACCTCATAATATCCTGAAGTATAGAGCCGCTAGAGGTTAACCTAAACTTGGCTTCCCATCCAGGAACCTTTATGCTCAATGTTCCAGACTGATATGGAACTCGATAACTCTAGACGATCAAATGGGCTTTCTAGCAAAGGCGTGATCCCTCCATACTCGAAAAGTCACATGCTTGTGACTTGATCTGGTTCTACAATAGTAACCAATACAATACACTCCTTCCATCAGGTTAAGTACCATCCAGTTTATTGAACTCGGATTAAGTGTCAACTCATGTAATAGCAGTAACCATCCTAGAATTAGACTTCTTCACGAAGAACACCACTCGCCATAACATATCAAAATTGACTAGAAACATGTTCTATCAATCTTATAATCTGATAAGAGGTTTATGAGTGTGTCTCTTCAACAAGAGGCCTTAAGGTACAACTCCCACTATATCACTATATCGGGAGCGATGGATCCTATCTTGATTACTCGGCTTACCAATGAGTGATTATCATTATACCCGTAATCACCCGTATCATCCTGATTGCCAAGGTATGAATAAGTATGACCCAAAGTATAACAACTCCTACATAAGGTAACCGGTATCTCAGGTCTAAGGATACTTGCACTACTGTTTCAATAAGATATGACACCAACACATGGATATAGTTATTTTCGAGAATCTATCTTATAGCGATCTCCAATGTATTACCCAAATACATTCATGTTTTAACTCAAGGTACCACCTTCAGCTCGTGAGATCGGCTACTTGGATCTAATCTAAGGAGTAATCCTACACATGCTAGTTTTCCGATTCATTGATGTCCAGTCTCATTGAAACTATGAGTAGGGATATTTAGACTATTCAGTAATACGTGTGTGCAGTTCTCACATCACATAACTCCCACTATGTCCTCACACTTTCACGCTATGAAGTAGTCAAGGACTTTGTTACCCTAAGGAGACTATGGGGTATACCTTTTATGATTCTAAGGAACAAAAAGTCATTGTTTACGAAATTCTCAATTCCTCGAGAATGAGTATATACTTGTGAAAGCTAGTGGGAGTAATTTTGAGTTAGGCACTCAAGAAGATCAAATAGACAATCAACTGATTATTCCTACTCTTGTTACATAAGAAAGTGTAAGCATGGAACATCCTATTATAACATTGACATTGCATAGGTCAGGTCGGGCTCTAATCGCTCCCGAGCGATATGAGTTTCTCATCACTGATGATAAACATCTCTTCCTTATGGAAGATGATGAGACAAAGACTTACAAGGAGGTAATGGAAGGCTCAAAGTTTGATAAATGGTTTTCATCCATGAGGTTAGAGATGGACTCCATGTACAAAAATCAAGTTTAGAACTTGATAGATGCTCCAAGTGGGATTAAGTCCATAGGATGCAAGTGGGTTTTCAAGAAGAAAACTGACATGGACGGTAACTTAATTACCTATAAAGCAAGGCTAGTTGCAAAAGGTTACAGTAAAAAAGAAGGCATTGATTATGATGAAACCTTTTCACCGGTGGCCATGCTAAAGTCTATCAGGATACTCCTTGCCATCGTTGCTCATTACGATTATGAGATTTGGCAGATGGATGTGAAAACAACATTCCTTAACGGGAATTTGGATAGGGATGTGTATATGGCACAACCCGAGGGTTTTACATCCAAGTATAGCTCAAAGGTATGCAAGTTATAGAAGTCTATTTATGGGCTTAAGCAAATATAAAGGAGTTGGAATATTAGGCTTGACGAGACAATCAGAGAAATTGGTTTTGTGTCAAACGCTAATGAGCCTTATGTATATAAGAAGGGTAGTGGGCGTGTGATCATTTTCCTTGTATTATATGTCGATGACATATTGTTGATAGGTAATGATGTTCCTTTTCTTCAGATAGTTAAGTCATGGTTATCAAAGAAGTTCTCCCTGAAAGACCTTGGAGAAGAAACTTTTATACTTGGTATAAAGATCTACCGAGATAGGTCCAGAAGGCTGTTAGGTCTTTCACAAACATAAACAAGGTTTTGGATAGATTTAACCTTGAATAGTCAAGAAAGGGTTATTTCCCAATATCTCACAGGATTAACCTTTCTAAATTTGAGTGTCCGAGAACACAAGAGGAGAGACTGTGCATGAATACTCTATGCCTCAACCATAAGATCCATCATTTATGCTATGGTATGTAGTCGGCCTGAAATCTCACATGAGTTGAATATCACAAGCAGATTTTAATCTGACCCAGGTGAGAAGCATTGGATGGCCGTTAAAACTATCCTTAAGTACTTAAGTCGGACTAAGGATATGTTTTTTGTATATAGAGAAGGTGATCTCTCTATGGGATACACCGACACGATTTTTTAGTCTGATAGGGATGATTACAAGTCCTAGTCGGGGTATGTGTTTATGTTAAATGGATCGGTAATTGTTTGGAAAAGTTTCAAATAGGATACGACTGCCGATTCAACTAAAGAATATGAGTATACAGCTCCTTCAGAAGTAGTTAAGCAAGCTGTCTGCTTAAGGGATTTATTGGTGATCTCGGTGTGGTGTCCAACATTATAAATCTAATAACATGGTCTATTATAATCATAATGGGGCTATTGCTCAAGTAAAGGAACCACGGTCTCGTCAGAGAAATAAACATGTATTCAGAAAATACCATCCCATTCAGGAGACAGTAGCTAGAAAGTATATAAGCTTAAAATACTTCCCAATGGACCAGAATCTATCGGATGAGCTAACAAAGCCATTGACTCAGGTTAAGCATAACCGCATGTTAACGAGTATGGCTTAAAGCACATGAGCAATTAGCTCTAATGCAAGTGGGAGATTGTTACACATGATGTATGCCCTAGAGGCAATTAGGGTGATATATCTTAATTAGTTATAATGTACAAATGGTTTCATATTAATATTATTAATAATAAAGACATCTTTGTTATTTATCGGTGCTTTTGTTTAAATTATGTATCTCGCTGGCATCATATATGTATAGTATTATATATATGCGCATTGATAAGACAAAGTCCGTGACTACTTCATAGCGTAAAAGTGCGAGGAAATAGTGAGAGCTATGTGGTGTGAGAATTGCACATACGTGTTACTATGAATAATCTAAATATCCCTAGTCATAGTTTTATTGAGACTGGACATCAATGAAGCGGATAGACTAGTATGTGTAGGCTTACTCCTTGGATAAAATCTAAGCAACCGATCTCATGAGTAGAAGGTGGTACCTTGAGTTAACACATGAATGTATTCAGGTAATACATTGGAGATTGCTATAAGACAAACACTCAAAAATAACTATATCCATGTGTTGGTGTCATGTCTTATTGCAGTAGTTGTAGTAGAAGTATCCTCAGATGTGAGATACTAGTTACCTTATGTTGGAGTTGTTATACTTTGGGTCATACTTATTCATACCTTGTTAATCAGAATGACATGGGTGATTACGGGTTTAGTGATGATCACATGTTGTTAATCCTAGTAGTCAAGATTAGATCCATCGCTCTTGATATAGTGATATAATGAGAGATGTATTTTAAGGCCTCTTGTTAAAGAGACACACTCATAAACCTTTGATCAGAGTATAAGATTGATAGAACAGGTTTCTAGTCAATCTTGATACATTATGGTGAGGGGTGTTCTTCGACAACAAGTCTAATTCCAGGATAGCTACGGCTATTAGATGAGCTAACACTTAATCCGAGCTCAATAATCAGGATGATACTTAACCTGATGGATGGAGTGTATTGTATTGGTTACTACTGCAGAATCAGATCAAGTTATAGGCATGTGACATTATGAGTATCGAGAGATCATACGCCTTTGATAAAAAGCTCATTTGATCGTCTGGAGCTATTGGTTTCCATATCAATCTGGAACATTAAGCCTAAAGGTTCCCGGATGGGAAGTTAAGTTTAGGTTAATCTCTAGCAGCTCTATACTTCTAGAACTTATGAGGTCACACACTTTGGGTCTTTACCTGACTAGGTAAAGAACCTATAGACTAGGTCTATGTCGAGAATATTAAGGTTGTGAATTCGTTGGATGAATTATTAATTGGTTGGACTACAGGCTCACAAGCGCTGCCCAGTGCAGGCCCACTAGCAAGCTCGTAAGCAAGGCTTGCGGGAAGTCCTGCAAGGCCTCGCTTACGGGACAAGGAGGCCACTCATAGCCCACTAAAGTATAGATATGAGTACCACAACTAGTATCCAATACCCATGTAGACTCATAAGGAATTGTAGAGAAAGTCTCTAGTATGAACATACCTCTAGAAATTCGAGTCACAGCCTTCATCATTATCCGATGAGCTTGTTCCAAGAGAAATATTTTCTCTCTTCAACTCTAACTTCTTTATGAGATTTCTCTCGATTTTTAAACCTTTAAGTTTCTTCCACTTAAGGTCCCCAACATTCACTTACTCCTTGAGTTTATTTCAAAACTCAATCTCATAAATTTTGAGCAATTCCATAAGTTGGGTCAAGGTCAGTTGGGAGAACACTCCTTAAGCATCTTCTTGAAAGAATCATATTTATTGGGTAATCCCCACAATACCATTTCCTTCAAAGATTGCTCACTGCACTCAACTCTGAACTCTCTTTATTATATATGTATATGACCAACTCTACTGCTGAGGTGTCGGCCTGCAAATTGTTGTGGAACAGTCTATTTTCTAGACCTTCCATTAACTTGAGATGATGAATCATGGTTGTGAGGTCCAACATTTTGTACACATGCGTGTACTTCAAGAGTATGTTGTCTAACATAAGTTTTGTAGAAAACTCACAGTTTTCCTTATGCCTCTCGTCAACTCATTGAAGTTGTAAACATCATACTTTATGTTGGCAAGAGGACCGATATAAATATGATTATTTTCGTTAGTAATCATATTCAACCTAGATATAAGAAAGAAATTGTTTAGACATTAGTATATGTACATGCATTTAATATAAGGTCTTTAATTATATACATAATTCCTACTATTTTCATCAACATTCAAATAGCCCCTTCTATTTAAATTTGGAAAATTTGGTCCAACCTATTTTTCTTAGTAGGTAGCATCCATAGCCATTTATCATGACCCCCACTATGGTAGGTCAAGATGTAACAACACAACTATGGTTAGAATCCGTCCATTTGTATCCCATGCAATTGATAATCCATTTGAGTTCTCTTTCTTAAGATGTGCGTACCCGATTGTAAGACTCTTGAAATATGTCTCCAATCTGGCATTAGCTCTACGACATGGACAACTAACCTAATTTTGTTAAGGAATTAACCCCATATAGTCTTATGACCAAACACATGTTAAGGGAAAGCATGTTGTAAATGTCCTTACATCCGTTAATAAGGTTTGTATCATGATTTATGATGGGAAGATAATTTACCATCTTAATATTGTTATAGGGATTTTATTGGTGCAGCTGGTCTCACCCTAGTCTAGGTCTTATACGATGGATATGATTATGATAATAATAATTCCAGGCTATTTGGAATTATTAATCTAAAGGAACATGCTCAAGACTAGTACATCATAATCATTCCATTATGCCAAAACTCCACATATCATGCAAAACAAACAAGGTACATGTTTAAGTTCTTGCACCTATGTCTATAAGTTTTAATTTAAAAACTTAAACCACATTTGTAAAACCATATGTGGAATCCAATTCCGATACAAAAATCAATTAAGACATATAAAGTCTCTTGGGTACACTTGAACCTAATACCAATGGAGATTTCCAGGTAGGAGAGGCTCCCTTAAAGTGAATGTGCAGCCTGCTGGTTAATCAAGACAGAAATTGAACATGCAACATTGTAAGGTAGAATTTCAAAACTTAAAATTAACCTAAAGGATCTCCTAAGTATGCCATGATTGATATAATCTAAGTTGAAATGTTCTATAGATGGCAATAGGTTTATAAAACTTATAAAAGAAACCTTAGCATCTAAGTTTAGAAAATTACTAGTTGATGCGTGCTTCTCTCTCCTTGTGGATGTGGCATTCCCTTAAAGCAATTCGGCAGATTTCCATTGGCACTAGCCTTCAAACTAGGATAGCCTCTATGATTGATCCACACGAATCTTCACCGACCAAAACCTCCATTGAGGTAGAACTCGTTGGTAGACACCAACTACTAGACCGCTTGATTACCAACCCGAAAATATTAAGTGAGGAGGCTCACTTCAAAGTGCCTTCTAAATAATTCTTCGTTACTTGGAGAAACTCATGGAGGATCTCACAAAATCTTGTGAAGAAAAGATGTCGAATTCAGAGATAAAGGCTGAACTGAAGTACATTAAAAGGAGGAGAAGGGAGGCCTATTTATAGGCAAAGAGGAGTGAAAAACTCCCCTCATTTTTCAAAGTGGGATGGGAAAAATCCCATCCAAAAACCTGAGTCAACCGCACGGATCCCTAAGATGGGCGGGCTGACCCGCCTATCCTTGCCACAAAGCAAGCCCTAATGGGCTTGCCTTAGGCTGCAAGCTTAGATTGCGAGCCTTCTCGCAATCTGGGCTTGCAGGAGCGCTAGCAGGCCTTCATGGCAGGCTCACGCAAGCATTACCGTGGGTAGTGCTTATGGGCCTACTGCTCGCTAGTGCGTATGGGCTTAGCCCGCGGGCTAGAGGTCCGTAAGCATTTTAGCTACAGGGCAGCCACGCAGGCCCGACTCTAAACAACCTATGTTCGTTTGGGGGCCTCTCGTAACGGGAAAAATTCCCTTGCTCTGCTACATGTAATTTTCCCAATTTTCTCCTTTAATCCTTTTAAATATTAATTTTTTCCAACCACAATAATTCATCTGGTGATTTTGACATCCTCAATATTCTCGGCATAGACCCAATCTATAAGTTCTTTACCTAGTCCGATAAAGACCTAATGTGTGTAACCTCATAGGATCCCAAAGTATAGAGCCGCTAGAGGTTAACCTAAACTTTGCTTCCCATCCAGGAACCTTTATGCTCAGTGTTCCAGACCAATATGGATCCTGATAACTCTAGATGATCAAATGGGCTTTCTAGAAAAGGCGTATGATCCCCCGATACTCAGAACGTAACGTATCTTTGACTTGATCCGGTTCTGCAGTAGTAACTAATACAATACACTCTCTCCATCAAGAAGAACACTTCGCCATAAAGTATCAAGATTGACTAGAAACCCGTTTTATCAATCTTATACTCTGATAAGAGGTTTATGAGTGTGTCTCTTGAATAAGGGCCCTAAGGTACATCTCCCATTATATCACTATATCAGGAGCAATGGATCCCATCTTGACTACTCAGCTTACCAACATGTAATCATCACTATACCTGTAGTCACTCGTATCATATTGATCGCTAGGGTATGAATAAGTATGACCCAAAGTATAGCAACTCCTATATAAGGTAACCTATATCTCAGGTCTGAGGATACTTGTACTGCTACTACAATAAGACATTACATCAACACATGGATATAGTTATTTTCGAGTGTCTGTCTTATAGCGGTCTCTAATGTATTACCCGAATACTTTCATGTGGTAACTCAAGGTACCACCTTCAGCTCTTGAGATCGGCTTCTTAGATCTAATCAAAGGAGTAAGCCTACACATGCTAGTTTGTCCGCTTCATTGATGTCTAGTCTCAATGAAACCATGACTAGGGATATTTAGACTATTCATAGTAACACGTATGTGTAGTTTTCACACCACATAGTTCCCACTATGTCCTCGCACTTTTAGGCTATGAAGTAGTCATAGACTTTGTCTTATCAATGCGCATTTACATAATACTATACATATATGATATTAGTGAGATACATAAATAAATAAAAGCATAGATAAATAACAAAGATGCCTTAATTATTATTAATAATAATCTAAAACCATTTGTGCATTATAACTAATTAAGATATATCGCCTTAATTACCTCTATGGTATACAACATGTCTAACACAGCCACATCCAATCCTTGCCAAAATAACCACAGACACTTCGATTTGTTGTACTACAAATAATTATGATTTAAATTTTTTGTTCTTTTAATTGAGTGTAGTGCGGGACAAACCTCAATTTAAAGAATTTACACGTGTAATAAAAATTATTAATTTATATGATAATCATATAGACTAAGTTTTGGCAAAACCTTAATCTAGTTAACACATCATTTTCTATAACATGAATTGAAACCTAAGTCATGCATAGCATACTTTTATCAATTCATAGAAAATATCAATTTCAACATATTATCATCAATCATGCATAGCATAAGGTAGCCACTGATGCCACTACTAGTTAATCAAGATAGTAATTGAACATGAAAAGGAATTTCAAAACTTAAAATTAATCCTAAAGGATCTCCTAAGCATGCCATGATTGATACAATCTAAGTTGAAATGTTCCATATATACATATAGGTTTAAAAAACTTATTAAAAGAAACCTAGCATCCAAGTAAAGAACATTACTAGTTGATGCATGCCTTTCTTTGGTGCGGTGTTTCCCTTAAAGTAATTCATCAGAGTTCCATTAGCACTAGCTTCCAATCTAGGATAGCCTCTACGATTAATCCACATGCATCTTTACCGACCAAAACCTCACATTGAGGAAGAACCCATTGGTAGACAACAGCTGCTAGACCACTCAAAGATCAACCAAAAAATATTAATTAAGAAGGCTCTCTTCAAAATAGAATGAGCCTTCAAAAGAATTCTTGCAACATTGGAGAAACTCTTGGTGGATCTCACAAAATTCTCACAAAGTAAAGATGTCAAAACTCAGAAGGAAGGCTGAGCTGAAGTGTGAATTAAAGGAGCAAAAAGGAGGCTATATATTAGGAGAAGGGGAGTTGAAAGTGCCCTTTTTTTCCAATTGGGTTAGGGAAAAACCCTATCCCATAAGTGGGTCATCTACATGGAGCCCTATGCTCTATGGGTTGACCTGCCCACAGACCGCATACGCGAGCTATATACAGCTGCATAAGGGGGCTTGCCTTGTGCTGCATGCTGGGCTTGCGAGAAGTCCCGCAAGGCCAGCTAGCGGCATGGGTAATAGGCCCGTGCAAGCACTTCCAAGGCAGCTCTTGCGAGCTTGCTGCCTGGTAGCATGCGTTGGCCCAGTGACAGTGTATGTTAGTGGATCGAGAGTAAATTTTGTTTATGGAGTAGCCTATGCATGCCCCACCCGTGAACAACCCATGTTCGCGGGGCCACTTGCAAGGGGAAAAATCCCTTGCTTCGCTCCATGCAATTTTTTAAAAATTCTCTTTTAATCCTTTTAATTATTATTTGGTCCAACCAATTAGTAATTTATCCAACGATTTTGACATCCTCAATATTCTCGTCATAGACCCAATTTGTAAGTTCTTTAATTAGTCTGGTAAAGACCCAAAGTGTGTGACCTCATATGATTTCGAAATATAGAGCTGTTAGAGGTTAACCTAAACTTGGCTTCCTATCTGGGAACCTTTAGACTTAGTGTTCCAAACCGATATGGAACCTGATAACTCAAGACTATCAAATGGGCTTTCTAGCAAAGACATATGATCCCTCGAAACTCGGAATGTCACGTGCTTGTTACTTGATCTGCTTCTGCAATTGTAACCAATACAATACACTCCTTCCATTAAGTTCAGTACTATCTAGTTTATTGAGCTTGGATTAAGTTTCAACTCATGTAATAGCCGTAGCTATCTTGGAATTAGACTGGTTTCGAAGAACACCACTCGCCATTATGTATCAAGATTGACCAGAATCTCATTCTATTAATCTCATACTCTGATCAGAGGTTTATGAGTATGTTTCTTCAATAAGAGGCCATAAGGAATAACTCTCACTATATCACTATATCAGGAGCGATGGATCCCATCTTGACTACTCGGCTTACCAACGAGTGATCATCACTAGACTCGTAATCACCCGTATCATCCTGATTGCTAGGGTATGAATAAGTATGACCCAAAGTATAAAAACACTTACACAAGGTGACTAGTATCTCAAGTCTGAGCATACTTGTACTGCTATTGTAATAAGACTTGACACCAGCACATGGATATAGTTATTTTCGAGTGTTTGTCTTATAGCGATCTCCAATATATTACTCGAATACATTCATGTGTTAACTCAAGGTACCACCTTCAACTCGTGAGATCGGCAGCTTGGATCTAATATAAGGAGTAAGGCTACATATGCTAGTCTATCCACTTCATTAATGTTTAGTCTCAATGAAACTATGACTAGAAATATTTATACTATTCATAGTAATACGTGTGGGTAGTTCTCACACCACATAGCTCCCACTATGTCCTCGCACTTGATAAGTGTATAATTACACTTATTATCATGAAATTTTCAAACATAAAATGATATGGTTTTGTTTCATTTTATACTTCATATAAAAGATTTCATGTGGTATGTAGTTATTTTTTATGCAAATGCAGAAACTAGGTAAGTAAAATGAACAAAAGTGGAATTCTATGGAAAAACAGTGAAAAAGGTGCAAAAAGATGCGTGGAACACAATGATTTGGCTTAGGATCGAAGTTGTCAAAGATCGGCAAAGTTGTAAAGAAGAATCAAGAAATAGCATTTCACGATCATAACACTTATTCACGGTCGCAACTTGTCACTCTTCATAAACAGAAAACTGCCAACCAATGTTCATGATCGCAATAAGTGATTTGCAGTTATGACTTGTGATGGTTATTTATTATCTCTTTTCAACTACCAACTTCAGATTACAATGATCAACCACCATCAACGCCATCAACTACCAACCAAAAAGACACACTTTGGAAGTCAACCAATCATGAAAAGGTGCCTTTCCATTATGGATGAGGATGAATCTTTGCATCCAATTAAAATGAAGTGATGCAACTCTTCGCTAATGGACACAACTCTTTGTTTGGATAGAATCAACCCTTCGTACTCTATAAATAGGGTTTAACCTCAACCATTTTCATAGGCAGAGATTTTGGATTGATAGTGTGATACATGTTAGACGTGTATGTATAGATAGAAAGTATAAAATTATATAGATTTCGCTAGTTCAAAGTCTTAGCGAGAAAAATGCATAACTGATTCGATTCCTATTTCGATCACTATATTTCTACATAAATTCGAGCATTTGTTGTGTGAGTGTAATTGCAAAGCACTTATCAATAAAAGTTTTCATTCTTCAACATTCTTTTATTCGAGATTCACAAAGAATAGCATCCTAACGGAGGTTCTGTACGTGTCGAGACCAAATTCAAAGTAGACGCAAGAATTACAGGAATTGACGACTCCCGTTAATGAGTGGATACAGTTTGATCAACTTTAGCTTTTACTTGCATACCTTACAAATTTACTTTATTTTCTTCTATATCGAAATTTATGATATGTCTATGTGTCATAACGAGTATTTCGTCTTGCATCATTTATATTAATCAAGTTATATGCTTTCGAGTTAACTTTAAGTGTGATTTTTGGGTTAACAAAATTATGTATAGTCACTGGATCTGTGATTATAACGCTCTTTAGTGAGCTAACATTTTTGGAATGGTAACTTGCTAAATATGGCTATGTGAGAGTGACTCGTACTAAGTATAGTATTATAGTTATCCAGGTTCTTATAAGTGTCATAATTCGTTTACCCTAGACTTAGAAAAGTCATCTCATGAGTTTCTTTGCTGTGAATTAATGAATATTAGGGCGTCTAGAACCGTATTTGTTGAAGTTATTTAGTGTAAAAAATATTCTTGATGATTTTGCATGTTTTTCTCTGTTAAACTTGTTCTTAGGGAATATCTATATATTTTACATCTTCTCTAGTCTGTTCATACATTTATCTATTCATCTGTCTATCATCTAAACTCTCCAATCAAAATTACCTAATTTCGCTTACCCCGTAACTCTAGTTGGTCTTTAGAACCGAATCCCTTCCCTATGGGATCGATATCTTATAAAACTACATCGAAACTGTATACTTGCAGTGGTCACCATTTTTCTATTCTGATAAGCGATATTGACAACACCTGTTCATATTTTAAACTTTTATCTTATTGGTAGAAAAGTGGGGAACAAGGTTTTCGACTTCATCACCGAATATAAGCCCTCTAAATTAATAAAGTTAAAACCTTGCGATCAAGTTTTTGGTGCCATTACCGAGGAAGGCAAGTGCTTTCTTAGAGATCAAATTACCAGAGAATGGACAATTACATTTAGTTGTCAATAGATTTATTTAATTTTATTTTTGTTTTTCATTTTTAAGTATTTATATTTTGTTATTAACATATTTTTCTTGCTTATTCATTGAGTTTTCTTTCTAGCATGTGCATGCCAAGTACGCGTAGTTCGGGAGAAAATTTGGCATCTTTCGAATAAAAAATAGAACGATTTGGTAGGACAAGGAAATGGAAAAATAAGAGATAAAGAAGAAGGATGGTTGAAGAAGATCCACCACAAACTGTTGATCAACCTCAACCAAAGCTCATGGATTATGTTGTTCCGTCCATCAATAGTAACAATCAGGGATTTGCTAGACCACCCATTAATGCAAATCAGTTTGAAATCAAGCTAGCATTGCTTCAAATGATAAGTAATAATGTGCAATATTATGGTCTACCCAATGAAAATCTGAATGCTCACATTGCAAACTTTCTAGAAGTCTGTGATACTTTCATAATGAATAATGTTCCTGAAGAAGTAGTTAAACTTTTCTTATTTCCATTTACGCTCCATGATAAAGTGAAAGTTTGGTTGAATTCATTACCCCCAAATTTAATCACCACTTGGAATCAATTAGCCCTAGCCTTTCTAACTAAATATTTCCCTTTAGCCAAAACTGCAAGACTCATTAAAGAAATCACTTCTTTTACCCAAAAGGACAGTGAATCCTTGTACGAAGCCTGGGAACGTTATAAGGAACTTCAACGAGTTTTTCCTCATCATGGTTTGCCCCAAAATGTGATTCTGCAAACTTTCTACAATGGAATAAATCATGTAACAAGAGGAGTGATTGATGCTATGGCTGCGGGATCTCTTATGAAGAAAACTAGTTAACAAGCCTTTGATCTTTTGGAAGATAGGCAAATAATAATAGTATGTGGCCAGTGGAGAGAGCACAAGTAAGTACTACTATTCCTACTCATTCACATGCTGCATCTATATTTTCTAGTTCAGTTAAAAAGGTCGATGAATTAGACCCTATTTTTGTTACGCAAGGGCAAATATCTCCATTATCTCATAAGATAGATTATATGCATATAAGTAAGAGTAACCCTTTGACATGTGAAAATTGTGGCCAAATAGGACCCTCTGCTTTTGAGTTTTACTTTAACCCATGTGTAGGGAGTAATTAAGTTATGTTCAAAGTCAAGGGAATTCTTATAGTAATAATGGAAAAAATTATAGGAGTTCTAATTGGAAGTATGGTGATAATCAACAAAAGAATTACCAAGGTAATGATAGAATAGGGCAATTAACAAGTAAAATAGACAAATTTTTGGAAGGAGTTTGTAATAAGCAATCAGAGCCTGAAGAATATTATAAAAAGTTAGAAAATAAGATGGATCAAATGTTTAAGAATCAATCATCTTCCATTCATAATTTGGAGATACAAGTTGGTCAATTAGTGAGTGTTATTCCATTTAGAGGAAAAGGCCATTTACCTAGTAACACAAAAGGAAATCCTAAGGAAAATGTGCATGCTATAGCCCTTCGTAGTGGTAAATTACTAGACAAACCAAATCCTTCAGGATGCTTGCTAATGATGTTGTAGAAGTACCGGAAGAATATCTGAGTAAATCAAATGATAAAGTAGGAGAGGATGAACAACCTAAATCCGGAAAGGTTAATCCCCCTCAAACACCATTTCCACAAAGAATGAAGAAGAAGAATGAGGATAAATAATTCATCGAGTTCATCAACAAACTTAAAGGTCTAGAAATTAATCTTTCATTCATTGAAGCCATTACACAGATTCCAAACTCCTCGAAGTAGACTAATGTAGGGGGAATACTTGAGGTCTCATCGAGCAAATTCTTCTTGATTAAGGATTTTGACGGTTTCACTAGCATCCTCATCACTGCTCACCACTTGAATATTTTTCTTTAGAGGATGATTGGTGGTAGTGTGCTTACATTAGCCTTAGTAATAACATCTTCAACATGCGTGTCAGCACCAGGACTGATGGTTTCAGGGTTCTCTTTACCTTTTTTAGAGTTCCCTTGTCCTTCATCCTCTTCAATGACTTCCAACTTGCGCTTCCTCTAGCGCAAAGTTTCCTCTACCTCTTTAGCATCTTCTTATTCCTCAGCCTGTTGCTTCACCTCAGCTTCCTTCTGAGTGTGAGTCTTCAGCTTCATTTGCTTTCTTTGCCTGTATAGAGGCTGGGCAGATGTGAGCACAGGATTTTGTACCAGCTCACACGTTCTATAATGATGGCTTTTCAAGATTTAAATCTTGAATCACACAATTTTCGACCATCCGATGATCTTCAAATGGGAGCTCTCCTAGTGAAAAAGTAATATTTCGGGCCGTAAATAAATATGTAAGACCATAAAAAATATTTAAAAGCGTTAAAGTGAAAATTTAAAGGTTTAAATTATTTTTAAGAACCTAAATAAATGTTTAAAAGTCTGGAATAAATTTATTGGTCCTTAGACATCTTGAAAACAACCGCAGAGGGGGAGGGATGAATGCGAATATTGGTTACTTTTTAAGATTTATGAAATACTGTTTCGCCAAGTTATATTTTTTATATGTGTGCTGAGTATGCGTGCTAAGTTGCGATATAAAAACTGTATAAACTACTTAGCTTTGCTAGCATAGTTGATAAGTGTATAATTACACTTATTATTAATATAATTTTACACACTAAACACTATAGTTTAAGTCATTTTTATACTTCATATAAAAGATATCATGTGGTATGTAGTTGTTTTTGGTGTAAACGCAGATACTAGGTAAATCTTGGGAGTAAAATGATCTAAAGTGGAATTATATGTAAAAAGAGTGAAAAAGGTGTGAAAAGATGTGTGGAACTTAAAGATTTGGCTTAGGATCGAAGCTGTCGAAGATCGGTGAAGTTACAAAAAGAATTCTGAAGAAAAACACAATTCACGGTCGTGATAACAATTCACGTCGCGACTTGATACACTTCAAAAGTAGAAAATTGTCAAACAAAGATTCACGGTCTTGACTTGTACATAGCTGTCACAACTTGGATGGTTTTTTGGCCAAATCTTCTTAACTACCAACCGCTAGATAAGAATGTTCAACCACCATCAACTACCAACAAAAAGACACTTATCAAAAGTTAACCAATCATGAATAGATACCTATCCATTGTGGATAAGATTAAAGCTTCTCAACCAATCATAATGAAGTGATGCAATCTTTTGCCAATGGATACAACTCTTCGTTTGGATAGACGCAACCCTTCGAACTCTATAAATAGGGCTCCAAACCTTACAAATTTTGTGCATGGTGTGGTATTGGAATTAGAAAAAGTGAGATGTAGTGTGTGCGTAGATAGAGAGTGAAATTATTTAGTTTTCGCTATGTTCATAAGTGTTAGCGAGAAAATGTTTAAGTGATTCGAATCCATGTTTCTATCACTAGATTTCTCTACATATTCGAGTGATTGTTGTATAAGTGTTCTTGCAAATCAATTATCAATAAAAGTTTTCATTCTTCAACATTCATTTGTTCGATATTCACAAAGAATAGCATCCTAGCGGAGGTTCTGTACGGGCCGAGACCGAATTCAAAGCAAATGTAGGAATTGCAGGAATTGATGACTCCCATTAAAGAGTGGATATGGTTTGATCAACTTTAGCTTTCACTTGCATACCTTACAACTTTGCTTTGATTTCTACTTATACTTTCTAGTTCGAAGTTTATGATATGTCTATGTGTCATAATGCGTATTTCATGTTGAGTCTTTTATATTAATCAAGTTATATGCCTTTGAGTTAACTTTAATAGTAGTTTCTGGGTTAACGAGATTGTGTATAATCACTGGATCTGTGATTTTAACGCTGTTTAGTGAGCCAACATTTTTGGAATGGTAACTTGCTAAATGTGGCTATGTGAGAGCAACTCGTACTAAGCATAGTAATGTTGTTGTCCAGGTTTATATAATCATCTTAACTCAGTTGCACTAGATTTAGAAAAGTCATTTCATGTGTTGCTCTGCGGTGAATCATTGAACATCTGAGTGTCTAGAACCGATTATGTTAAATTAGTCTAGTGAACACAATAACTTTTTTGAACTTGCATGTTTTCTTTGCTATACTTATTTAGTAGGAAAACTCTATACATTTACAATCTCTAATCTTCCATACATATATCTATCCATTCTTCATTTTAATCTTCCCAACTAAAATCCAAAAATATTTTATTTTCTTTATTCCATTTTTCTTGTTGATCTTTAGAGCTAGTCCTTCCCTGTGGGATCGATATCTTTTAAAACTACATCGTAATTGTATACTTGCAGTGGTCACCATTTTTCTATTTAGATAAACGATACTGACAACACCTATTCATATTTTGAACTTATATCTTATCGGTAGGAAAGTGGGGGACAAGGTTTTTGGCTTCGTTATTAAATAAAAAATCCAAGGAGTTATTAGAGTCAAAACCTTGTGAACAACAGTTTATCTTCAATCTCTTGCTGAGTACTAGACTCAGCTTGGGGTTGCTTTTTCAAGAAAAATGATAAACAAAGATGAGATGATGTTTGAGTAAGACATAGTAAAAGTAAAAGCTAAAAGCGTAAGTTGCAACTTAAACACCCAAATTTTATCCTGGTTCAGCCCCAAGCCTACCTCTAGTCCCCGGATACCTTTTCCAAGCTTTAATCCACTAGTGTTCATTCCTTACTTAGGCGAAGCAGCCTTTACATCGGGTAGACACAGTTTTACAGAAAGTACTTTCCTTCCTAACTACCACTCAATTCAGTTTAGGTACCCTCCCCAAACTGACACTCAGATTTGAATGAAAAGATTGGGAACTGAATTCAACTTATAGAAACTTTGAATCCTTACAATGTTAAATCTAAGTAATTCTCTCTATTACAAATAGATTTGGAATTGATGTTTGCTAATTCCTTGAGTTTGGAATTTCTTGAAGTTGGGAGTAATTTCACAGAGTTTCAGCTCTATAAGAAATTTGACGTGATTCACCAAGTTTGAACATTTACTTCATTCTTCTATTTATACTTGAAGCTTTGAGAAGTAGCCGTTGCAAACTTATTGAGGTCGCTAATCTTCAATTTCTCTTCTCTTTATATCTTTCGAATCTTCCCGTTGGAGCAAGATTCCAAGATGTTTAGAGATAGGAATTTGAACGTTGAGGTGCGATAAAATTCCGTTAACAAAATCTTGTTTTCTCTTCAAGAAATTCGGTTGAGAGAGGCGCACGATAATGCAACGTGGAATCTTCAGATTGATTGAATTGCTGATGTTGGTAGAGTCGCGCTGAGATTTTGGAAAATGGCGCATGTTAAATATTCCTTTTGTGTTTGGACTTTAGTGAGGGAATCCCAACATTCCGTACTGATACCTTTTGTCTCGTGAGGACCATTGGAAATCTTTTTTAATTTCAGTGCTATTTAACCTGAAAAATACCTAAGGAATATTCCATTTCTCACAGAATTTGTTAGTAGCACGTGTGTCATTCAGTGTCAAAGGAAACGGCTTTTAATTAATAAAAGCTAACTCAGCACAACTGAGTTGATATTCTTCTAAATAACGTAGTACTCAGCACAGACTAAGCTTTTCCTACTCTAAGCCATAACTTAATTAATTACTCAGCAAAATTGAGTTATTTTCCCTTAAACACACTCTAGTCAGCTTCATTAATTAAGAGTATACTTAGTACTAAATTAATTTCACTGTCCTTGACAATTTGCTATTTCCAAAACATTAAAGTACTATAATGTACTATTAACTTGTGTTCTACAATCTCCCCCATTTTGTACAGGTAGCAAACTAGGTAGTAGAAGAAGTTAATTGAATAAGTAGTTTAGAGATAACAAGAATACTTGAAAGTGATGTAAGACTCCCTTGGGTTGAGTGACTTCACTTAGTCAACTTGAGCTCCCCCATACTTAGAGGATTTTTCTTCACTTTGGGACTTTGTCTTACTTTAACTTTACTTCAAGGTTGGTTATGAGTTCCTGAATAACATTTTCAATACAAAACACAAACACACATACATCATAGAAATAAAGTTAAGAAGATCTTAACTTGAGGTGTGAACTTGTAACTTTTTATTAATTCAAAAAAATGACTTAGTCAGGACATTATTTATGTCTAAAACTAAGATTACATACTAAAGCCCTATTACAAGTTCTTGAAAAAATACACAGAATATGGCCTATACTATTTTCTATGTACAAAAGAGGAAGAGCCAACAATCTTGTCTTGGTTGATTTTGAATGTTGCTACCGAGGAGGCTTGTGATGAAATAGTTGCCTTGGAAGAGTTCCCTTTTTAAGATTCACCGTTCAAAGAGTATCTTTAGCTACCTTCTCCCCCTTTACTATATGACCGTACATAATTTGTTCAAGGTAAGCATTAAAGGCATCGAGGCAGCCCTGAAGTTCTCTTGCTGGCTTATGATCTGCGGGGATATCTCTTGCTCCAGTTGCATTTTACCTTCAATGGTAAGAAAGCCTTGATCGTTAAGCTCAATAAGAAGAAGATGGTGACATCTGGAGAGGTGCACAATCTGATTAAATCCTTGACACATGAACTGTTAAAAACATTGAAGAAGGCCTCGGAAGTCCGTTGTAGTAAATGCTATCTTCAGTTGTGCCTCAATATCAAGGACCTTGGGACCTATAGATGATATAAATTTACAATGTAATTGATATCCTTTGCATCCAACTCGCCCTGTTTTCATCAGAGTACCGATATTTTTCTGCAAGTCTTCCACTTTGAGCTTAATGATATTCAACTTCTTATAAATAGTCATCCCAGTATCAGGGCAAAGCGATTCTGTAGCAGGTAAACTAAGAGTCGGAATATCTCGAAAAATCTTCACCATGGCAATCACAAGAAACTTCTACGAGGAGGAGACTTTCTCAGTTATGTGCTCATTGATCTCTCGCTGGATGGTGTCCATTTTGGTGTGGAGAGAGTCAAGGTTGATGACAGGGGCCTTATCCATTTTAGATGAAAATGTTTTCAGCAGCTTCACCATTTCTTCCTACTTGTTATCGTGGAGAAGCAAGAACTTAGACTGTGCTTTAACCAGCTTTGCTATACCATGGCCAACATCTTTGGTTGTTTCCACCTCTTTGAAGACATTCTTGATCTTATGATCTGTAAATCTTTTTATTTTGTCATGCTTCTCACCTAGTTTATGGATCTGTGTCACTTGAGTATCCATTTTGGTACCCAAGAGACTCATCTACTCTGTAGCAGTATCTACACTACCCTTTATCTTACCTGCAACAACATTAGCCATTGCAGTAGACGTGGGGATAGACATGATTGCTGCCCCAAGTCGGGCTGCAGAATTTGTCAACCTTGTGGTATTAGGGCCATCTTATCCACCAAACTTTTGGTACTCTCTTTTGCCAAATGACTTCGAATAGCCAATAAGATACCCTGGATCTCTCAAACTCTTCAAAGTATAGAGATTCACTAGGCACGATTGTGTGTTGTTTGAAATAAAGAAATTTTACCTTTGGTCTGGAGGATAAGCTTGTCAATTCATGAGTAAGTAACACTTTGCTTACTGTTCCATCTAACTTAGCGATTGTCTTAAGCGCAGGGAATTTCTTCCTAGCTAACTCTCTAATTTCCTCCAAGAAAGATACATCAGCCAAATCCTCATGGAGTGGCTCTCTGCTGGGTTCAGTTGCTTCACAAACTATAAAATTTGCATCAGCAATCCAACCGCTTGGTTTTTTTTGCTGAGTGTAGTTCTCAGCATTGGGAACTTCCCTAACTAGAGGGGTTAAGGGGGGTATAAGATGGGTTTGAAGAAGAGGGTGGTTTAGAGTTTTGTACATTTAAAGAAGTTTGGGGGATGGTTTGGTTGAGCGGAATAGAAGGTATAATGGATGTACAAGGAAGGGTTTGAGGTTGAGATTGTACAGGAGAAGAATGGGTAAAAGGATTATTTACTAGGGAATGACTTAGAGAGAATGAGTCATTGCTTTTTGTGGGTGAAGAAATGTGAATTGGTGAGTTTTGGGTATTAATAAGTGAAGAGGGGATTTGGATAGGAGAATTTACAGTATTGGAAAGAGGAGGAGAATTTACAATTTGTTTTTTAGAATCCACAGAAGTAGAAATTGAGGGATTAGAAGGATTTACATGAGAAGGTGAAATTTTTGGATTTATAAGAGAAGAGGGGGTAGGAATTTTAGGAAATTCTGGATAGCTGTTTGACCCAAGGATGGGTCAACTTGAGGTTGCTCATGCTGAGTTGAGGATTCCTCAACATGAGTGAAAGAGGGTGTGGGGATGTTGAGTTCTTGGGGATCAGACTCCTTAGGAATAAAGGAGAGGGTGTCTCCAACATCCTCCTCGCTGCTCACCACCTGCACATTACGTTGCAAGCGCCTACTGTGGTAGAACTCTTGCATTGGATGCCCTTGACTTTGGCAAATGCTTCCTGAACCTCAACTGCAGTGTTAGTAATCAGAGTTTCCTCTTTTCTTAACTTCTTAGCCTCACCCTGCTCCTCTACTTCCTCAGAAAACACCATTTTGTGCTTTCTTTGGTGCAGGGAGTGATTGGTCGCAACCACATCTTCTATTTCCTTCACCTGCTACTCAACTTGGATCTTAGCCTCTACTTCTCTTTCGGTGCGGGTTTTGGTCTTCATTTGTCATCTTTGTCGCTAAGGCTGAGTAGGGGCCTCATCTATTTTGGATTTCATAAGGCTTTCCCCTTGGCCTTGGAGGAAGTAGCCTTCTGCTTAGGAGAGAAGGCGGTGGTGACTTTCTCTAGGATGCTGGATTTGGGAACCTTGTTCGAGCCATCACTGTTATTGAAATCCACCATGAATCCATCTTCATCCTCCTTTAGGATATCCACAGGCACTACTGTAGGTACACACTTCAGCTTTCGCTTATGTTGTGCTTTATTGTACCTAGCATGCACCTGATTGTGAACTAGTCTGCTGAAAGGCTCCATCTCGAATCACTTCTTGATTGGTAGAACTATTTCACCGGACTACCCCAAAAACTAAGCTAAGTCCACTTTCGCTGCCCTCATTAGTTCGGCAATGAGGTAACCATAGTCATAGATGGTAGTCAGCTTGGTAAAATGATGAAGGATCATCACTGGCAAGTTCATCTTTTTACCCTCTACCATATGGTAGACCACACAGCTCTCAAAATAGGTGCAACTAGATACTAAGCCCTTTTTTGGTAGCAGCAGCTTCACCACAAGTTCATGGCACATCCTAACGGTCTAACTCATACTGCTCACTACTATCTCCCTAGAAAAGTAATTCGCTTGGAGCGCCCAATCTTCAGGGATAATGATGGCATCTTCATCGGCGGTCCTTCAGAGCTGTGTGTCCTTGTTGGGCATGTTGAGGACGCTCCTAATTAGCCTTGCATAGATATGAGAGGATGGTAAGGAGCGGTGGGCCGAGAGCGCACAGATTATAGGCACAGTCCACTGGGGTGTTTATGTGAAAAAGGCACCAGGTTGTGGGACCCGGGAAAAGTTTTACAAGAGAGAGCGAAAACGTTTTTAGATTGGTTCAAACCTGAATCTGCCATCTCTTACTGTGGGTCACCACCTGGATTAGCTCTTTCCAGGAATTAGAGTCCCGTGAGACTTAACATCAGGGGGATGACCCACTAAGACACAGAGATTCGGGTCCGGGATAAGTTACTTATTTCTTACGTGATCACATTATATTATATCTATAGAAAACCGTATTTCTTTAATTACGCATATTCGTACTTAGGTCATTTTTCGAATTTATGTGCATGATTCACGTATAGACAAATAATAAATCCATCCACAAAGCAGTAAGTAAATGCGGAAAAGTAAAGATTACAAAAATTACAAAACCTCGGGGGATGAAATCGCTCGCCTAATTTATTAATTACATTTCCCAAAAAAGGATGAAATTGCGATACCTGAAGGAAAATTAAAATCCTAAACATACATCTAACCTGCATCCCCAAAGGTTAGTACGAGATATGGCACATATGTTCGATTTGATTTTGAGAAGGCCCGTGTGGCCTAAATAAAACGTCGACGGTTTAAAGTTATTGTTTAGAAATAAAACGATTCATTTTATTTACAACAATGTTGATCGTTTTTTATTAATGAAAGTGATTGCATGGCAAGAAGTGAGGTCTGTTATCTGGGAATACTTTTATTCCCTTTGTAGGGGTATTCTAACATGAAAATTAAAAAGAAATAAAAGATGAAGAAGAAAATTACACCATTTACAATAATAATAAATAAAGTAATTCCTAGGTTCACAAATACAATAAAAAAAGATGAAGCAGACGTGAGCATAGAATCTGTAATTTTAGGAACTCAGAGACTTACCCTTTCGGCGTGAATCCACTTCAGCATATCCATATGATCCCTGGGAGAGTTCCTTGTTTGTTTTGATTTAAGTTGTGGTTTAATTAGAAAAATAAGTGTTTATTTATCTAAAAGATAATCAAACTTGGGTTCTAAATTTGTTTTAGACAAGAGAATATCTGAAGATTTTTAGAAGAAAAGTAGATGAAGAATGATCTGAGAATAATTAAAAGTTGGAATCCAAATGTGTTTTGGATTCAAGAAAATATTGGAAGAAATGAAAGAAAATATTTTTGTAGTGTTTGTCAGAGTTTTTACTTCTGAAAAGAAGAATTTTCTCTGAAATTTCCGGCCCCCTTCAATCCAAAAAGGTCCGACTATTTATAGAAAAAATCCCAAGAATCCAAAAAAGGCAAGTTTTTCCGGCGAGGAGGCTCGCCAGAGTAAGTCTGGCGAGGCTCCTCGCCAAGTCTTTGGCGAGCTCGCCAAAGACTTTTGCGAGGTAGCCTCGCTAACCCTTGGTGACGTAGGCCCCGGATTCGGTTTTTCATGGTGTTTTCGGATTTTTTTATGTATTTTCATATTTTTTAATTAATTTCTGAATTAAAGTAAAAAAAAAAAATTTTATTAGAAAAGTCCTTTTGAACTTAGAGACGAGGAAGACTCCCATTTGAAGATCATCGGACGGTCGAAAATTGTGTAATTCGAGGATAAAAATCCTGAAAATTCGTCATCATTGAATGCATGATCTGGTACAAAATCTCGTGCTCACAACTGCTCATTGTGTGATAATTGCTGGTTGTATAACCTGTATGATCACATGAAATGAGTGTAGGGATAGAGAGAATACCTGACCGGTGTGGTTGGTGACTTCTTGTTCCTAATTGGTGATAACATAGGCCTTCCTTTCTGGCATTATGTCTTCATAGGGTTGTTCGTTTCTTTCTTCAGAATCCCTTAAGTACTTGGTACCCCTTGTGGGTGGGTCTACCGTTTCTTTCTGTGGTGTCCCTTTAGTGGTTGGCAACCATTTCATTCTTCAGTTGTGGTCATTGTGTACCCCTTGTGATGTTTATAGATAGGTTCCTGAATATGTTTCAAAGGCGACTTTGACTTATTTCCTGCGACAAGTCAGAGAAAAGTATGATGCTAATATATTTTATGATGAATGTTTTAATTATTTGATTGAGTTTATGCGAAGCAAAAATTTTTTCCCCTTCAATAAAAAATTAAAACATGAGGAATAAATAAGTTTAATGGAAATTCGGAGATGTCCCGAAAACTGCCCCGTTGTTTTAGGAGGCTTTTGTGATTTTGTAATGTTGAATTTGGGCTTGAGTGGGCCTTTATCTTTTTTGTAGGTTCCTCATATGGAGGTGGAGGTTTTCGTTTATGGGGACGGTGTTATCCCAGTTTGGCGTCGTCTTTACCTGTAATAACGTGATGCGTATGTGATGTTTGTATGATTTTATGCATGTACAATATTTATCATATGATGTATGTGCATCTGTTGTAGGTGTCATGGGCTTTGTTCATTGAAGAGCCTTCTCTTGTGCTGGTGCATGGTTTTCCCTAGGGTTTGTCTTGTTAGGGATTCCATGGATGACTCCCTCAAAGCGATAACCATGGGCTCGTTGAATCAGATTCGAGTTCTGGTCTGAGGAAGGTCTAGATGAGTCGTTGACCCTGCATTGTGTTGGTGATGATCTCTTGGAAGCCGTTTGCCTAAAGAGTTCGAGGTATAAAATGTCACATACCCTTCCGAGGAGGAGATGATGATTTGATATTTCTTTGGTCCTAAGTTTTGCATAGATCGCCCGTGGTTTTTCAATCTATCGAACCTGTCTTAATTTTTGCCTGGACCGCCCTTTTAGGTTTTCAATCCAACAGACTCATTTTTCTTTATTTTATTCTTTATTTTTTCATTTTTTGGTTGTTTATTTGCGATATTCTACCATTGGCATACAAGTAATCAAAATAAGCATATGCATAAAGCTTCAGCAAAAATGACAATTCATTGATGAACTTAATAGGGGTATAAATGTTTCAAATGATTTGACTCCTGCCATCAATTAGCCCTTTCAAGTTTTCTAACTAATGTGGTTCTCTCGATATCCTAAGTTTTGCCTGAGTCACCCTTTTCAGGTTTTCAACTCAGTGGAATATTCTTTTTTTATTTTGAAAAGAAGCCCTAATTTTTGCTCAACTAACCGAGTGTTAATTGACAAGCTAATTACAAATTTATTTTTTGTTCGTACCGCTTTTTATTAATTTATTTCTTTCACCTATGCGTGATAGCAATGTGTAAGACTTGGTTGATTTGGTAGACCGGTCACCGTCGATGTCCACGACTTCAGTTGTTATCTCGTTCAGCATTTCTGATCAATTGGTTGGTGCTCATGCCACTTTGCTAGCTAGAGGTGTATGTGATGATGAGTCTTGATCATTAGTGTTTCCTTTTGAGTTCAATTGTTTATCCCACAAGTGGTAGCGAGCAGTGTGAAGGAGTTGATGTGTTCAACTATCCGACTCCTTTTTATCTTTAGTATTGTGCCGGTTGTTTGACCCTTTAGGGGAGCTTCAATTTTCTTTGGTTATTTGGACTTTTGCTTGATTACCCCACGAATGGTGGTGATGGAGTTGTTGCCGTGTTCGACGATCAGGCTCCTTCTTTCTACCATTGCGTCAATTGTTTCGTGTTGACATTTTAGCCTTATTCTAGCTTTGATCATTTTGATCTTGCGTGCTTCATTGCTTGAGTCAGTCGATGTTTCATGCTTGGAGATCTTTCTATTGATCTTTCATCCTTGTAGGATGGAGCAATTGTTATCACGCGTTGTCTAAGTACATGTGTTTGTCTCTCACTTTCTCTTAAGAGTCAAATCATTTGAAATTACAGTTTTGGGGAATCCATTTATACCCAAATTAATTTCATGACATGATGTATCACATGTGCTAAAAACATTATGTGTATGCTTATGAGAATGCGTGATATCATTGGTAGAGTATCAAACAAGTAGACAAAGTTCAATTTATTAAAAAATGATTCAAACCTTGCGTTTAAAGTAGCTAAAAGCTAATTTATTACATCATCATCTTTTGGTGTTAATGACCCCCAAACGTGTCCATGGATTCAAAGTGCTCCATCCTATTCGCCTTTTCAAACACTTCTTGATAGATAGAAAAGATGTCTGACCCAAACTTGTTCCTGTATGATGGCAGTGCACCGTCCAGAAGCTTGGTTATCATCTCTGGTAGAGTTAAGCGAACTCGAAGCCTGACTTGTGTGGCCATCCAACGCCCATAGTAGGATTTGAAGTTCTCACCCTGTTCTTCCCTTATAGCCTCCAGATGTTGCATTGTGGTTTCCATGTGAGTGTTGAAACCATAATGCCCTATCATAGCCTGTGCAAGGCTATTCCAATCAATGGCTATGTCCAGCTGAAGGTTGCTGTACCATTCATTGATTGGGTGGCCCAAGGTGACGACAAAGAGCTTAGCCATCATCCGTTCTCTGACCCTTAATGCTCTCATCATAGTTTGATAATGGGTCAAGTGAGCGCGCGGGTCGCCAGATCCCACACACTTTTCAAACTGCGGCATTGCGAAGTTTAGGGGCAAGTTGTCTTCATCTCTTACTGTCGGTTGTGAAGGGTATGTGTTCCTTAGGTGGCCACCGTGAGTGGCCAAAAATTGTTACCACAATTCCACCATACTTGGTTGTTGGAGGATGGTGTTCCTAGTGTTTGGATAGAAACCATATTGCCCCTGGTGATATGCAGCAAAATTTTGCAATTGAGGTGCCTAGAACTATGAGGCAACTAACGTACTCCAACTAGGAATAGGTTATTGGGTCATTCCTTGGTAGAAAGGCCCTGGTGTGAATGCCGGCTGCCCCATTTGTCCCGGGAAGAATTGGGAAGGATTGGCAAAGTTATATCCTGGCTGCCCAATCGGAGCCTGGTTCAGCTGGCTTTGTCCTGCCCCGAACTGATAAAAGGTAGTTGGGGGAACCATGTGTGAGGTGGGAGGTCCCCTTATTGGATTGACATTGTTAAGGGTGACCCCCGGGCTGGACACTGCATTCAGGGCCCTCCCGGTATGCTGGAAAATGAGCGATGCTAGCTGTTCATTGTTGGCAAAGGCATTCAATGCGACTGTAATCTCGATGCTCATCGATGATTGTTGAGAATTTTATCCCATAAGGATGGGGTGATCCTCTCTCGCACCCTCTTCTTGTGGATTGGCCATGATAGATGTGCGTTGAACCGAATCCGAGTCTGAACCCGAGTCCTCACTTGAGTCAGTGTATGAAACCCCCTCTAGACTGTCTACGATCGGAGAAACACGGACCAAGCAATGAGCAGGCCTTTTCCAAGCTAATATACATAAGCGGAGGATCAAATTATGCATGTAAGATTCATGATATGATTCAGGATGCGGGAAATGCGTTAATGTTATGGATGCATTCACAAGGGGTTAGCATACCACGATGTGAAATAACATGTATATCCATCCCTTTGAAACAAACAGGTTAGTCGTAAAGGTGAAAACATGTGGAAATGAAAATCAACAACGAGGGTTGGATTTGAGATTTGTACAATGTCTGTGTGACATTGTAATATGAGTGGTGTAAGTGAGGTGACCAAGTTACCATGTGGTAATAGGTTAATAGTTTGAGATTTCATACTTTGACTAGTTCTCATGGAATGAGGAGGTC